>BGPT01001414.1:94405-151710 GCA_003297045.1 Symbiodinium sp. clade C Y103 | reverse complement strand
TCCAAAACCCCGGTTTACACACCCATGCTTTGGTTTAAGTTCAAACCATGGTTTGCACACAAATCATGTTCGGCGTAAAAGCCATGGTTTACACAAAACTCCGTTTTACGCAAAAACTGTGTTTTACACAAAAACCATGTTCTTGCTAGGCCTGTGCAAGTGCTGTTTGCAGATTGTAGAATAGCTCTTTCATGCTCTTNACTGTGTTTTACACAAAAACCATGTTCTTGCTAGGCCTGTGCAAGTGCTGTTTGCAGATTGTAGAATAGCTCTTTCATGCTCTTTCCATGGTGGCCGGCAGAACACGCCGAAGGCGGTTAAATTATGTTAAATATAATGAACGAGTTCGGAGGCCGCATTGATACCCAACTTGCGAGCCATAGCCAATCGTATGTTGTTCAATGGAAGAAATGCATTTGCTCAGCTGAAAGGCTTCAGTGGGGATGACACATCATTCAGACGCCATCCAGAATTGAATGCTCTAACTCGCCTTTTCCGAAATGATGCCGAACCCTCTGAAATTCACATGCTGCAAAACAAATGGTTGTGGTGAAACTCGTGAATGATGGAAATTCAGTGGCAAAAACACCATTTGTGGCTGGTTTGATGCTTGCTGTCAAACGGCTGCGATCTCATGGACACAGCTGGAAGTAGAATTTAATTAATAGGGGGAAAGCCAACAAACCATCCCATTCACCAACTGTTGTTATATCATCCCGACTAGCAGAATAGCCAATAATTAACCTCAATTGGGGATAATCTTACATAATATTACTATCATTAGACCCTTATTTTCACATTATATTATCCAGACATTTCCCATAAATCATCATAAATCACCATTTTTTGTTGGGTTGCCCACAAAATCGCCAAGGGTTGTTCCGTTTTTCTTCGATCTCTTCATCCCTGCCTGGTCAAAAACCACTACGCCGACTTCAGGATCGTACTTGACCTGCAGCACTGCGGAACTTGGTGGAATATGGTGGCATAACATGTTGGGTTGCTTGTAAAGGGTTGGTGTCGGCTAAAAAAATGCCGAAGCATCCCCCATCTCTCGCCTATGGGCCGTGAATTCTGTACCGAGATGTGATGTGATTTTCAATAAATTCCCGTCTTCGGTGGGGCTTGCCTACCAATGCCCCAATGACAAGGAAACTTCCCTCAAACGGTTGTCCCATTCACTGGTTGGTTTCCACAAATGTTGATGGTTAAATTAATTATGCTAAATTCTACAATTCTTATATTTTTGTTGGCTGAAATCTACACTTTGCCATGGTTTACCCAGAAAATCACGGGGATTTACACACAGCCCCCACTATTTTGGCGCCTCGCCCGCAATAGTAGATGCTTCAGATTTGCCGTGTCCAGAAACCCTGTTCTTAGCCAGTATTATTGATCATTATCAACCATGGCACTGCTTTGAATCCAGGTGCTTGCCGACTTAACCAGGAAGCACCCCGCCACTACTCAAAAATACATATCTTTGCTGCATGAATTACTAGGCAAAATCACTTCTCTTGCTGGCAAAATCAAGCCACCATATTTCTGCTGGCTAACTCACCATAATTATTTCTACTGGCCAAACATGGCCAAACGACCAAACCCACCATACATATCACCCACAGTTTACCCTCTGTGTAATTGAACATAGCTATCGAAAACCACCATGTTTTTTAAAGCTAAATATATAGTCTACAAATGGACCATTTTCCAGAACAAACCAAATTTTAACCATGTTTGCAGGGCGAGTTCACATGTATTCACCATGTTTTGCTGCATGAGCCAGCATTTTTTGGTTCGAGGGGAACATCTTCACCGTTTTTTTCCATGGTTTTTCCTATGAATTATTCGGGTTTCATGCGAATGTTCCCTTCATCATTCATCTTCATTCAGTAAAAAATACATAGGACAATCACATAAAATCACCTTATACATTCTTAGTTTTATGTTTTTTTTCTATGAAATCAGGTATCTATAAATCCCCTTAAAACATATCACCTGCATAAAATCACCTTAAAATCACCAGCAAATTCCGCGGGTTTCCCCAGCAAAGCATCACCAGCTTTCACCCGAAGCGGCCTGCTGCCGCATCTCCTCTGCCTTGCCGGTACCGATGGGCAGGCGTCCACTGTAGGGACGCCACCTGCCATGGACCGAGGTCAACGTTGGGATCAAAAAACACGGGATATATATGGGATCAATATGGAGAATCAGAGATGTTTGATTCTATTTGTTGGTCTAATATCCATATAGGTAGGATAGCCATATATGAATCACTATAGTTTTCCCAGCTATAAAAACAAAATGAGCCTGCGGAACTTATGGACAACTACAAGGCCCCCAGATCATAGATTCTTTGACAACTGGTAGGGGTCGGTCATGCCCATCTGCATCTTCATGGATGACTTGGATAAAGGATCATTTGTTAGATGGCTATGAGTCAAAACCCTGGTACCTAGTGAACCCCAATTCATAGCTAGGATTTATGGATGTTCATCCCACTAAAATGGATAAATTCATAGGTTTTGACCCATCCCCAGATGTATTGTTGAGCCTGGATTTCTTTTAAGAATTCTGATTTCCAAGAGGGATTGTAGATACTTCTGAGTTCCTCACCAGCTAGAAAACAATCAGTCCAGTCTGTCTGCTTTGAATTCGAATCGTTGCTTCTACTCCAATCTGTTGCAAATATCTAGGAACTAAATTATGAATATATATATATATATGTATATATATATATGTATATATATATATATGTATATATATATATATGTATATATATATATTGTATGTATATATGATATATGACTATATTCTGGATGTACAGAATATCTGACAAGTCATTTTGTGCGCAAAATGAATCGCGGTGTTCAATGACCATCTCTAGGGTGTTCAAGATTTTTCGTGACCTCAAGCCAGTTACGACTTGAATATGCCCTGGGATGAGATAGTAAATATTGGAGAATAAACAGCAGAAGATATGTAGTAGATGGATTTATTCTTGCTAAACCACCCCTTTAAATTTCCATGATCACAGTAACCCACCGTTGGTTTTGTACCCCCATAATTCACCATGGACGGCTGAAATCACTGAGGGAGGGACTGCTGCAAGACTTTTTCCTTGACCTACCAGGTGAGGAAACGAAAGCGCGCAAGAATATGTTTTAGGTATAGTATATTATAGTGTGCATATATTATATATACATAGTAAGTGGAAAAGAAAACTACTACAAATTTGATGCATATCATTTCTCAATTTGTTCCCCATTTTGGGTTAAAACCTTGGAACTGACCATGGGAACTACAGATGGAGATGGATTGGTCATTGTTGGTAACATCCCATAAGGTACGCCATCTTGACAGACACAAACATACAAATTTGTCTCAAAATGGGGTACCCGTCGCTCAGTTTGATGATGTTTGATGATTACTGTTTTTTTTCAATATATGGTGTTTTTCCATAGCTATGTAAACCATGACCGGAGCGTAGCTGATTTTCCTAGTTTCTTCAGATTTGGGAATGGGTCAAAACCTCACCATATTTGAGGGAATAACCATCCATTAACCAACCAATTTGAGGGTACCTAGCCATTAAAAGTAAAATAACCATCCATTAACCCTTATCCAAGACCAAGCCATTAACCAACCATCCATTCACCATATGGGTCTCAGGGTTTTGAACCACCGGCAATGGCTTCCCCCGCCTCCACACCCAGGGTATCGCAAAGACCTTCCAACTCAGCCATCGATTCCTGGCGATGTCATGGGCCGATGGAATCTCTGGATTTTGACCGTTTGGGTGTGTCCAAAAATGAGAAAATCATAGGCAAATACGGGTTTAGAGTGAGATCATGAGGGTTATCATTGGATACCATTTCACCAACCTCCAAGCTGAAATCTTAAAAAGTTCGGAAAGTTACGATATTTTGAGGTAGTTGCCATGACTTTCACTCTCATTTCTACTAAAGTTGGCCGGTGATGTTGTCACGATTTATGCGGATCGGATATATGGTAAATTTCGCATTAGCCGTTAGCCAAACAATTGAGGGATCTAATCAAATCAACCATTCAGATTGTGATGTAACAAATTGATGATTGTGAAAAATTGGGTCTGTCCATGAGGATTAAAGAAACAAAATCAGTGGTACACACCAAACGTCTTATGAGGATACGGTATATAGTTGGATACAATTTGAATGTATGACCAAGTGACCAAGTAAATATGACATAGGTATGCCCGAGAAGAGGCGGGGTATTTATCCCTACTCAACATTTGAATCTATCAACCAGTTACAAACAGCATGCCCCATTTGCGATGGTAAAACCCCAATACCAACCAAAAAAAACATCATGGACATGAGGGGGGTACTTCTCCCTACTTCCCAACAAATGAGGCCTATCAAACGTTTCGAAAAACCCCTCGTATTGCCAGGATGACATTTGGCTGTGTTATGTAACCCCATCCCCATCATTGCTAGATTATATGCGCTAAATGTTCCCATTACATCGGTAGCTTATGATACGTGGATCTGCATCCAGGCTGGTAAATGGTTTATAACCCAGATCCAAGGCCAACTGGAGATAGTCGAATTATCTGACTAGGGTATTTCATATGATTACAGCCTTCCCTTTCCCCGTTCATTTTAAGCACCCCACTGGTTTGGCAAGGGGATAAAAAACACATGGTGAGTACCAACAAAATGGTGATGTTTCATGTGAAAAGGGGATGGGGTTATTGCCATTTAAGAGGTGGATTCCGACTATACTCCCATTCTATTCCCACTAAACCCTATGTTTGTTGCTTAATCACTATATACCCATGATATTCCTGTGAAATTCCTGTGTGTCTTGGTTAGTGATCGGATTCCCAACGTCTTTTTCCCAACGTGTTTCCCATGTCCCGTGGCACATCCGCCTTGGGACTGAAGACGGGCCCATCGTTGGTGGCCTTTCGGTTGGGTCCTGGATCCCAACCTCAGGAGCCCCGGCGAAACCGGAGAAACCCAACTTGGATGGTAGCTGTGCATGTCAACATGTACGGTGTAATGTTCTGTATATATATGTATATAAGAGTTCATGAATGTTCATGATATTTCATTAACATCTAACGATGTATTGTTAATATACAGTATATATAAGTGAATACATAAA
This sequence comes from Symbiodinium sp. clade C Y103, assembly GCA_003297045.1. NCBI lineage: Eukaryota > Dinophyceae > Suessiales > Symbiodiniaceae > Cladocopium > Cladocopium sp. clade C. The sequence continues at coordinate 146,559 of BGPT01001414.1, read as the reverse complement.
TATACAAACATGTATGTGTATTTATATATAATTATATAAATATGTTAATGTAGGTATGAAAAACCAAAATGGAGATTTGACCTTTGAACCAACAATAAAATGGCATGACCATCTACTTTGCTGGGATCCATTCATATTTCAGCAGCACTTCTGGAGATCAAAATTTTATTGAACCCAACACTCTGGTCATCAAAGATGGCAACGAGAAAATCCATTGACAAACCACCATTTGCAGGGTATAACCATGGTCACAACCTCCATAAGATGGGCTCCATAAGATGGGATATAAACCTTAGAACTATGGTTGTTTCACTCATGCATTAGTGTACTAGCTAGCACTTTCGAATCGATTTTCCACCAGTGACCTGAGACACACCTGGGTTTCCATGCCCACAATGATGGCCTGCCAAGTGGGTGCCCAGTGGGGTGACGTTTCAAGTGCTATCCATTGGTGACAAATATAGGGATTTCATTCAAAAAAAAAAACAGCGAAAGTCACGGGTTGAGTAGGCAAATAAAAGGGGTGATCCGGCAACTAAACAAAGGGCTGAGTCGGCAACTAAACAAAGGGCTGAGTCGGCAACTAAACAAGAGGCTGAGTCAACTAAGAATGGACCGAGTCAGCAACTAGGGCGCAGCGAACGGGAACCTAAGAAAGGGCTTACACACAGCTTGGTGAGGACGCAACAGAGGATTGTGTGGCCAATTAGGAAAGGTTGAGTGGGCAACTTAGAAACGTTTGGGTGGGCAAGTATAAAACGGCGAAGTGAGCAAGAAAGGGTTGAGTCAGGAAGTACGAAAGGGTTGAGAGGGCAAGAAGTACGGATGAATTTTTAGGTTGCATCTATCCATATCTATCCATGTATTTGTCCATCTTTGCATCTGTCTATCTATCGATCGTCCATGCAGGCAACCTACCTACCTACCTATCTATCTATCGACGTATCCATCCATCTTTCATTGAACCTCACCATCTGTATATCTCTGAACCTATCTGAGCTGTCTATCTTTCAATCTATCTATCTGTCTACCAAACTCTCTATTTAGCTGTCTATAACTTTCAGTTGCTGACTCGGACCTATCTTACTTGCTGACTCGGACCGATCTTAGTTGCTGACTCGGACGTTCTTGTTTGCTGACTCGGATAGTTTCTAACTCGCGGACCTTATTCGCTGCCTCTTGGTTGCTGACTCGGACAGTTGTTTAGTTGCTGACTCGCTTAGTTGCTGAATCGGTCAATCTTCACTTTGTGAACTGGAAGCCATGGGCTTTTTACGGCTTTTTGATTCGATGATTTGCCTTTAAAAACTCGGTGATTTTCCAGTTCGCAAACTAGAACCAAGTATTGGAGCGCAACAGAAACAATCGGCAAAGCCATCAAAAGTATCACCATGATGTTCTTCATTGTTTCGATCAAGTTCTGAGCATTGCCATTTCTTGTGGCTTAACTAAGGTCACGACCTTTTTGTTGGCTCTAAGAGGATCATCGCACTTCCTAACCAGCTAGTAACCAAGACCAATAACCCCTTTCTTAATGCCGCAACCAAACTAAGGTGTAATGGTCCCACAACACCCACACACCTCTGTCACAAGGAACGCCGCTGCCTGTTCCAGCAACGCCGGTGAAACCGCAATGCTCATAGAAGGCGATCGCCGAAGGCGATGCCAGAAGCATTACTGCGCAGCACCCAGCCTTCTTGGCCTGCGACTCGATTTCTTCCAGCAGTCTGCGGCCTCCTCCAGAATGCTGGTAACATCCCAATCCAGTGATCTCAACTGCCCTGGCTTGATCGGAAATATGGTGGACGTGAAAAAAGGCCCCGCCGATCACTTTCAGAGCGGCAACCACATTGCCCTCAACCTGGGCCACGCTTCTCAAGGCGCTACCAAGACTGCTAGCATCGTCTTCCACAAGGCCTCTGCCGTACGCACTTCACGGCATGTCGCCAAGAGACGCAGTGCCGCAGATGCCCGTGCAGCAAAAGCTGCAACAAGCATCCATACGGATGCCGGAAGGACGACATCCCATGACGCCATGGTTGCTAAAGCTAGGGGGAGTGGGGTTCTTTGAGGCTTAGGAACTGCTTTTGTGTTCTCTCTCTCTTTCTCCCTCTCTCCTGGTCTTTTCTTTCTCCACATATCAGTCTTCTTGCTTGTGTTTCACTTAGTCTTTCCAATGTTCCCATCCCGTCCTTACCTCCATGGCGCATTGTTGCTCTCCTCGTCATCATCATGCGTCAAGGCCTTTGGCGGGGGGCTCGCCAGCCCCCCCTCCGCCTGGGCACGACCGTGACGTCTTCGACCTTTCGGGATCAATCCCAGCCATGAAGTCTTCATTGCAGCCAAGTTTCCCCCAAGAGCGCCTTGCTGAGAAGATTGCGCGCGCAAGGGGCCGCGACACGCTCCGCGAGACGCGCGTGCAATCGCAGCAGTGCCAGTTGGCCCTCGCGATTTGAAGGGGCTTGTGAAACAGTGCTCGAGCTGCGCTCCGAGCTGCTCTGCCAAGGCCAATCGCTCCTCACCTCATCAAACAGAGTGCAGGAAATTCTTTTCTCCTCATCTTGGATCTCCTCATCACAGTATCCTTTTTATAGCATGGATCCTAGAATTGAATCTAACTGAAATGCCACAGTGATTGTCAATCTGACTGAGCTGAGGATCCCAGCCAGTGAGGAGCTGGGCGTCGTGCTCCGGCCGCTCCATCCCGCTGCGCTTCCGGTGAGATTGTGAGCATGAGATCAACAAGCGACCAGCATCAATAAGAAGATAAAATAAGAACGACATCAACAGCAGCAGCAATAAAATCATATTATGAGACAACAATCAAATTCAATCAAATGAAGCCCAAATCGCAACAGCCATCTCAATGGAGAATTGACACCAACCGCCAGTGAGGAGGCCACGAACCACGCGACCCGACTCAAACGGTAAAAGCCGTTTTGGCGCTGCCAGCAGGTGTTTTTCTTGAAGCTGTCTTCCTGTCGGCAGCTGTTTTTTCGAGGCTGTCCACCATGCAGCAGCAGCAGCAGCAGCAGCATCATATTAATTGTGATACAACAACCATATGTAGTATGGAGGGCTTAAGTTCAGGTGGACGGGGCTGAGGCAGCAATGGACATGAACGGGTGCGTGGCAAAGACAGGGACAGATGACTTTGCAACCAAGAAAGACTTGATGCAGCAAGCAGAAAAACACATGGGACCCGAGAGAAGCATATGTGGCAAGCAATGGCTCGATAGCATGAACTGACAGGTATTTAGAAAATCGTGGGCGTGTCCTAGCGTATATCAGTCTCATGTACACATATGCGCGTAGAACAACGCAGGTGCATGTGTATATATACATATATTAAATACTATAAAATGTTTTGTAAAATAATGTAAAATATATCCCCTTCTAGATTAAGTCGGTAGGTTGGGTGCTCCCATTTTATAGTACTAAAACGGTAGCACCCAACCCCCCCCAGGGGTGGCCATTATAAAATGGGAGCCACCAAGGTCCCACAACAAGGTTCACCTCTATAAAATGACAAACTCATATTAAAAACAGGCTTTTTAGATCTACAAATTTCCTTCAAAACCCTCCATCACTATAGAATGGGAGGGCAGTACCTACCGTGGAAGCCCCCCTTAAAATAGGGAAGCCAGCCAGATTTTTGATATAGAATGGTGGTCCCAACCCTCACTTATCTAGGCTGAATCTTACACCCTCTCAAATCAATGGATTTTTAGGGGTTGGGGGTTCTGAATTTATAGTGGATATATGTTCTTTCTGATAGGCCTTTCTAGGGGTTGGGGGCTTCCATTTTATAGTACCAAAGGGTTCCCACATGATCCCACATGCTCCCACCACCATCGCTCCAAAGACACCGCATGTTTTCTCAACACGGATGGCGCTGGGTATTTTAGGGTAGTTTTGGTTCCAACAAATCAAGGGTATCGACAAAGCTGCGTGTTTTGGGGCAGTACGAAGTACGAAGAGAGTTTTCCATTTTATAGTGGTCCCATGTCCCGAAGCCAAGGGATGTCGACAAAAACTCAAAGCTGGTAAGCTNGAGAGTTTTCCATTTTATAGTGGTCCCATGTCCCGAAGCCAAGGGATGTCGACAAAAACTCAAAGCTGGTAAGCTGGTTGTATGTACTTTTGCAATGTTGTGCAGTTTTTACTGGCTCAAGTCCCAAAGCCAAGGGATGCCGACAAGAAGACCAAAGCTAGGTATTTTAGGGTAGTTTTGGTTCCAACAAATCAAAGGTATTGACAAAGCTTCGTATTTTGGGGCAGTACGAAGTACGAAGAGAGTTTTCCATTTTATAGTGGTCCCATGTCCCGAAGCCAAGGGATGTCGACAAAAACTCAAAGCTGGTAAGCTNGAGAGTTTTCCATTTTATAGTGGTCCCATGTCCCGAAGCCAAGGGATGTCGACAAAAACTCAAAGCTGGTAAGCTGGTTGTATGTACTTTTGCAATGTTCTGGCAATGCAACCCATGATGACTATAAAATGGAAACACCCAACCTCTTATGGGAATGACATCCTGAAACCTACCCACTCTATAGAATGGAAACACTCAACCCCATACATGTGTCTGGCTCCAAAATGTCGAATCACTATAAAATGCAACTTCCCCCCCCCCCCGGAAATCACTATAAAATGGGAGCCTCGCCCCCCCCAGCCAAAAAGCTACAAAAAACCTGTCTAAAAAAAATGCTTTAAACGAGGGTCAACCCCTCCCATTCTAGAGAGGTTATTCCTAAGGGGATTAAAATATGATCTATGTTATCTGTTGGACAAAGTAAATATCCCATTCAATGTGCAGGTATTGTCCAGAGGAACTCCGGTAGTTGCTGCCTGGGACATTTTTGGTTCCTGAAAGCGACGTTTTTAGGCTTCACGCATATAGAAACCCACATCGTTTCGTGCTTCAGGCAATTTTTGTCTTGTGTCTGTGATTTTTTCTTTCATGCTCTGCAGGCATTTGCATGTTAATTTTCCCTGTGTTTTCCCACGTATTTTGAACATTAGTCATCAAGCGGACAAATTTCATGTATCAACATACAAATGTTCAACTTCACGGATGTGAGAATCGGGGACCGCAAAACTAACAATCTAGGTTTCAAATGATGGTTAATTTTTGCAGAAATCAAGCGTTCAATGTTGCAAGAGCAGCAAATTTTGAACTCCTTGCATGACTCGCAAATGTCTCACCCCACCCCACCATAGCGTAGCATGACGTGTGTGTGCAAGTGCAAGAGAAGATCACCGTAGCGTAGCGTAGCGTGTGTGTGCAAGTTAACATGAACGTTACTGCCCCACCCCACCCCACCCGAAATGACCAAAATGCATATTATATTGCGGGTTTCTACATGCGTGAATGGTTTTAGTTGCTGACTCGGACGACGTGTTTTAGTTGCTGACTCGGACCGATCTTAGTTGCCGACTCGCACAGATCTTAGTTGCTGACTCGGACGTTCTTGTTTGCTGACTCGGATAGTTTCTAACTCGCGGACCTTATTTGCTGTCTCTTGGTTGCTGACTCGGAGTTGCTTAGTTGCTGACTCGGACAGTTGTTTAGTTGCTGACTCTCTTAGTTGCTGAATCGGTCAATCTTCACTTTGTGAACTGGAAGCCATGGGCTTTTTGATTCGATGATTTGCCTTTAAAAACTCGGTGATTTTCCAGTTCGCAAACTAGAACCAAGTATTGGAGCGCAACAGAAACAATTGGTTTGGCCATCACTTTTAAAAGTATCACCTTGACAGCTATTCTTCATTGTTGCGATCAAGTTCTGAGCATTGCCATTTCTGGTGACTTAAACTATAAAGTCATGACCTTTTTGTTGGCTCTAAGAGGATCATCGCACTTCCTAACCGGCTAGTAACCAAGACCAATAACCCCTTTCTTGATGCCGCAACCACACTAAGGGAGCATGAAACATGCCAAATTGCTTACCGTGTGCTGTTTGAGAACCCTGTAGATCTGGGTGTTCTTTTTGGGGGATTACCATGTTGCTTGGGTGATGTCCCCCTGCTGGAGATATTTTGAAACCACCACCAGCTATATCCCGGGCACTGATCATATTAGATCATGGTTGATCCACAGGAATCTTCTCAGCTGCTGGCTGTTATAGTCATGTCATAGTGCTTGAAACATCTTGAAAAACTTTGAAGCTGCCAAGTGCATGGTGCAATGTAATTATCACAGATGGTTTTAGACCAGGTCGAATTTGAGGCTCTAAGGGCTCAACAAGCTTTCACCACCAACAATGGGAGCAGCTGTGAATTATCAGCACCCCTAACTGAGATTCAAATGGGGAGGGGGGTTTGTCCCAAAAAAATGGAACCCAAAAAAAACATAAAAAATTGGCCCAGTTGAGCGTTTGATGTTTGGTTGCATGGGAAAAAGTTGAAGTAGCCCGTAGCTTCCATTTGCAAACAAACACGCATCATGTTTTTGCACTGTTGATTCTAATTGCAACAACAGGGATTGATGGTAATGTGAATACTATTGAATACTAAACATACGTTTCTACATGAATCGCATTAGATGCAAAATATCCCAATATACGCCCCTAAAACGATTGGTTTTGAGTTGATACAACTTTGTTGGTGAACTCCCCCAAGGTGGGAGATGTGGCCTTGCCCGTCAACTCCCTGCCCAAGGCATCAAACTCCTTGCAGGCTGCAACCATGGCTTCGGCAAGTGGTTTGGGAAGTGTTTTAGTAGGGAATGCCATCCGGTACTCACACCGTGGCAATGGGAAATCCCCTAGAAATGGAGGTTTGATGGGAAGATAATCTACAAATGGTTGATTATAATAGGGTATCCACTTAGCAACTAGTTAGCAAGCAGGGCTTTCTTGCCCAGTGACAACTGGCGGTAACCAAAAACGGTTTGTTAACTGACCAATCTGGGCGGGAAATCAACTGAATTCATGTGATATGAGTGGTACCCCATCAATATGTTGCTAAGTAAATTGAACTCTATACTAAGTGTTTGGTAATAAGTTTTTGGTAAACAATGGCCACCATCTCCCACTAATCAATAGGGGGTGTAACCAACAAACCCTATTAACACCACCCTGCAACTGTGCCGGGGAGATTCTCTTGGATGTCCTATTCTCCTTTATTCCCATTCAAAAAAGAGGTTCTACCACGTTGAACGTGACGTTTTCAGCTGACATTTTGGCACAAGTCATGTTTCTCAGACATGGACGTCCCTTGTTTAGGTTTCTAAGATGCCACTCCATGCCAAATCCACGTGGAATTGGTTTGGATAAATCCACACTTTTGTTGCTTAAGCCTGCATTTGTATTGATTCAATCTCATCATCTGTGCAAATCGGAATAATTCGTAAACTGAGAAGAATACATGCATCTGATGATTCCCACATACTTAGCCCTAGATGAATCATCATTTACAATGACCTCGGCCAGGGAGGTCGCGATATTTTACCCAGCCCCGTGCATTGCCACTCTTGGATGCTCTATGATACCCTGCAACAAAATGTTTAGCTGATGAGCAAGCATTCCCATGAAAACAGCAAAAGAACAGTATCTCAGAGTACCAAAGTACAACATTCCCATGAAAGAAACATATTGAAATCATAAAAAAAATCGGAAACACAAAAGTACCCTTCAGCAAGCTCGCAGGCTGTCAATCGCATTACTCCTCCAGGTATTCTTGTTGTTGCGGCTCTGCTCTGAGCCGAATTCCTCTCAACCTCCACCTGGCACGCGAGGCCGTTGGGGAGACTTCAGCTGTTTCCAAGGGAACATGTACTGGGAAAACCGATCTCTTTTAATGGGTTATTGGTTACAACTATTGGGAAAACCAATCTTTTCTACTGGGTTATAAAAATCCATATTCATCTGATCGCAGTGGCTATCATTGTGGTTGTTTTCAACTGAAGATGTAGAGATGGGTCAATACTCGCGCCCATCTTCGGGAGGATGAGCATGAATTTGATGGGACTTCAGTGGATGTTAATTGATTTTGCAAGGATATGTGTATGGGGTTTTTCATGTTTCCTATGCTCAGCAATATATCCTATCAACGTCCATTAACATCCATTTATCCTATGTCGGGTCCTACTTTATAGATCTTTATAGTATCATTTGGGACATCATCTCTGCCGTTCAGCCCGCCTGGGGGAACGGCTCCATCGCACCAAGAGGCTGAGGCTGGAAGCTGCCAGAACCAGGCGGTCGGCGCTCCCTGAGCGGTCAACGATGGGATACTGCGGGACCCGGGACTAATCAAACACGGCACTTGAAAATTGCCTACGAAAAGAAGTTTCAGTGGTATTGTAGAATCATCCATACAGAAGGTACGTTCCATTGCCACGTTGGATTACCATGGATTACCAGAGGGCCATGAGAGTGGAAAAGGTTCAAAGATCATCAAGGAAAACCAAGAACTATTGTGGATTTCAGGACACTCCCTGAGCTCGGGAATCCACGGCTAGAACCTGGATTTACGACCTTTCATCCTCTTCATCCTCTATCGCTTAAGATCAGATTTCCCAGATGGGATTGTGATCATCCCCAAATTGTTGGACAGTACAAGCCCATATCAAGCAATTACATGCAATTATATCATGTATCAATTATATCATGTATCATGTCTATCAGTTATATATCCCCTAAGATGTTGATGAAAATCCTATAGCAAATGACCAAAACCAACAGGCCTGTCTTGCAGCCGCAGTCACATCCCAAGGACTGAGACCCGATCCTCGATGTCTCGGATGTCTTGGCGCTGCAATCCCCACCTGGGGATTCAAATCAATGGCCAGTCACCAAGGGCTGGAGCCGGGGATATGCCTAGAAGATATGGCTTTAGATGATTTTAGATGGTACACTTCAATCCAAAAAAGAACACACACACACACACGTATAAACTACTACTCTGTCAATACATGCAAAAAGAAACAGAAACAACATGGAAAAACCTGCTTTGTATAGAACCAAGGTTTATCAAGAGAGCCCGGTGCTAATCACCAACAATAAATTGTTGGGTAGACATTCGCTACAGTCCCTTGTTGAGCCACTGTATTTCATCCAGACATTGGGGTTTAGATCATGTCACCCTGGTACCGACCATCCCAAATAATGGGATGTATTTTGCCCAGTTAGGGGTGTTCAATTTGATCAATCCCTTCATGAACTTCAGAAACAAACGCGCAAGACACAAACGAGGGCAGAGCGCAAATTCAAAGTCGATGACGGGATTTCGAAACGTGTGACAACGTCCGCATGTCTGGATACGCAAAGCGTTTTTCTGCATGTGATAACGTCTGCAGGGCAGGAGGCGCCAACAAACAGAAGAGTCGTAGTATCAAAGCGTTTTTCTGCAGTCACCAATCTCTGTGTAGTTCTCTTTGTACAACTCGCCGGACATGAAGTAGTGATCTTCCGACGGGCAATGAGTCGCCAAACTTCCAGGTCTCCACGAACGCTGATGTGACCCGCTCCAGGGCGAGAGCAACACCGTGTAGTCCTGGCAGTTGCTGAACGCGCGAGAGTCGGGACGTGGCTTTTGCCTGACCTCCCCACAGCGAGTCCTGTGGTGCACAGCTGCCTGTTGGATCGCGCTGCCTGTCTCATCTTTGCGACAGCCCTGTCCGTTTCAAGTGTCCAGAATAGGGATCACACACGTTCCAGGGAAATAGAACTCTTCAAGTGTCAAGCAACAAAAACATGGTGAAGGTTTGTTTGAAAATGCCATAAATTTAGGGTTCAGCATCTGGGATGAATCTGTGAAGTTCGAAAATGGTGAATAGCTGGGTTGCACTCCCAAGTGGCTGGGATTATATAGTCAGCAACCCCAAAAGGTAGAAAGGTTCTTGCAGGATTTTCGTTCGATGATGTTTCTTCATAATTTCCGGGTTTCCAACTCTTCCATCTTTTTGGAGGGGTTGTTACAATCTACCCTCTGGTAAACTAACATAGCTACTGAAAATGGCCATTTACAGTGGATTTTCCCATTAAAAATTGTGATTTTCCATAGTTATGTTAGTTTACCAGAGGGTAGTCCTTCAGAAATCATCTTGGCCAACATTTCTTGGACCAGCGGGCACTCCAATCCTTGGGTGACGAGGGACCCACAAGAGCTACCTGGGGTAGGTAAGGACCACAAATTTACTCACGTTCAATAGCTTCCCCGGTCCCCCCCAAGAAACAAAAATTGACCTTCCCCATGAGTTCTGCAGATCTACCCCCATCTATCCGCAGATTTGTTGCTACAGAATTTCAACCCACAAGGGGTTGAATAATTCCCCGTCCATTGCAGATGGAGGCCTTAGAGTGGCCATAGCAAAACTGTTGTGAATGGATTGATGACCATCCCTCTTTTTTCATGGGTATACTCAGTATACTCCATGATATCCCTATCATATTCCCATCAAATCCCATTATATACCCGTATTGATTGATAGTTGTTTGACAATATCCCCATTATAATCCAACTTTTGACCATGGCACTGCCAGTCCCAATCAATCCCTGACATGACATTTCTGGGATCCAAAATGGTCCTTAGCCACCTTCTGCATGGCAAGTTGAGATACGTTGTAGTACCCTTTCGTAAATTTTTGCATTGCTATATATGGAAGCCATGGCCAATTATTGAGTTCCATGATTTACTTTTCAAAAGTTGCGATTTTCAATAGCTATGTAACAAATTACCAAAGGGTATCCGGGATATCCGTTGGAAAATGAAAGTGATCATCCCCAATTCACTACTGAGATATCTAAACTACTCTGGTTACTGGTTTCCACCCCATTTTTTTGTGTAGTTGGAAGACATCTCAAATAGCCTGGAAACCCTCAAAACGTTTGAAACCATCAGCCAATTACGGTACTTAACTTGCCAAATGTACACCCCTGAAAACAAATATAAAATATATACAATCCCAAAAATTGCCGTTTCCAGGAGAAACATGTGTTATTTTGAATGTTATCTGCCATTTGTGTTCACCAACACATCCGCACTATCAAACAATTCAAATAAGAATATTCAGAAAACACAAAAAACAAACACCTGAGGTTGCAGTGGTTCACAGATCATGTTTTCAGTTTCCAACACGAAAAATCACTTTCCAGACCTCAAGAGAATTCCCACCTTCCGGAGCGCTCCGGTTGGTTCTCGGTCAAGCGCCGGCTGTAGAGCCTGGCATCTCAGATTTTCCCTGTCCTGTAGATTTGGATGGGGGAATAGTGGGATGATAAGGGTTAAGGGTTAATAGATGCTAGCGGTGGTGATTCATGAGTTCATAGTGGTTGGCAATGGGCTTATAGTGGCTAGTAGTGTTTGAGAATGGAATTCCATGGATGTCCAATTGGAGTATCTGTTGGAAATCCTATTGGAAAGCTCTAGAGGGGTCTGATAATAATCCCCTGACGGTTAAAATCCCTTGGATTTCGTTTCACCAGCCCCAAACATGTCTAAAATTTCAGCAACCTTTTTTTCTGCTTCCATACCCATTATTTGACATCAGGGTTTCCAATTGGATCCTAGATGCCGCAAATGAGAAGACATCTGGAAAGGATGTCTTCGAGGATCATCCCAATTAGTAAGAGGTTAATAACCATAGATATCCATGGATATTGATATAGCTGATTTTTAGATAAGTTAACCCTGGAATCAGGGATTTACTCACCCGGATTATTAACCAGTTTGGATTTGGCCGGATGCTTTCCAGTATACGGATGACATAATAGGTCTGTCGTTCTCGCAACCAGAGATCATGATCATAGGGTTGTCTCCGAATTCTCATTAAATGGCCAGAAAGGTTGTGGGGTATGTTTTGGACCAATGTCACCATCCCCACTACTTTTGCCGATGATTCCAGGGTGGCTTGCTGATCCTGTTCAAAGAAAGCTCAGCTTTACGGTAGCGATAAATGGTAAGCCCTGGTGATTTCAAAAAAAGTGGAGAAAACAACTAGATAGGATAGAAGTTTGCCAAGGAAAATGGCCGACTGTTTCTTGGTAAATCATCTACTTCCATGGGTCATTTTCTATGATGTCCGTGGCGGACTGTGAAAAAGTGGCAGCACATAGGATGAACATATAGGTAACAGGAAAATTCTGGGCAAATGAACACTGTTCATTTACCAAATCATCTGCTTTCCATGGGTAAATCACTAACCTATGGTCATTTTCAGGTATGTCACTAACCTGAAAAAATGCGGCCAGTGATTCCCGTGAGGTCGCCGAACAACAACTCCACCGCAGCCTGCACATAGGACCGGCGCGGAAGTGCCGCCATGGCACGGTTTAAGCGAGGTCACGCTGTTTGGAGGTCAAAGGTCTGACCAAAATGAATGCGAAAAAAATCCATGTATTTGTGTAGAATATTGTCAAATATCATCGAATATTAGATCTAATCTGAAGTGATTTGTAGTGAGCTCATGTGATCTCCGAATAGCTGGAGATGGTTCTGGAAAGGGTCCCCGTCAAACTGGTTTGACCAACTTTTCTTTGCGAGGATCCTCCAGGCGTCACTATGTTCCAAGGGAGGTACTGATCCACCCTGCGCCCCGAGACAGGGATAACCATGGCTCAGATCTTTTCACCAAAATGGATGGTTGAATACGGTTGAATACCAGCAATTTGACCAATCTTGCGGCTCCACTAGCACTTGGTGCTCGCAGAGTTTATTTTCCGCACCTCGATGTAATGATGTAGCCATTTTTGGGGGGCTCATGTTAAATTTTGGGGATGTATCTTGGGGAACTCCCTGCAAGGGTCGGACTCTAAAGCTTGGGGAATGGCAATGAGAGCCACGAAGCCTGCGGGAAAATGCACAGGTAGAAGTCGAAGTCACTGCTGTTTCTTCATCCCGACATTATTTTTTGTTAGTGGCTCACCATCAATAATTCAGTGAATCAAGGTCGGGGTATATGTCTTGGGAATATCATGTGGATATCTCGAAGGACCTTTTGGAACATGGAACCGCTGGAACCACAACTATCATCAGCAATCCAATGGTCAATTGGGATCATGATACCACCCTCGAAAAACTCAGGTGTCCTTGATGTTTGGTGACATCCACATCCCCATCATTGACAAGAGTCCTGCTTCGCAGTTGGACCATCTTAAGGCCTACTTGTTGTGGAGAACCTTTTGAGGACTCCATCTGCAGGATTTCTACGTCACAGTAATGTGTGCAAAATAGCTCAATGTGCATAAGTCTGCACAAATATGCATCTAGTAATTGTAAATCATACTATAAAGCATATATATATATATATATATATACGTATACGTGGCTAAATTATGGCAATTCACTACAATTCACTGACCTGAACATAGCTAGAAGTCCGGCTCCCGAATCCGAATCAACTGGAAAAAAACGGCAAGAGATCACAATTGACAATCAAAGGGAGCACTGGAAAGAGCCCACCTTTTCCCCGAGGTTTCAAAAGTTTCAGGTTGAACTACACCAGAGTTATGTTTCTAAACTCATGACATTTGTGAGCATTGAATATCTTTCTGATCTCAGTTGATAGTGCATCCCTCATCAATACATGTTCTAAGCCCCAAAAAAACTGTTTTGTCCACACGCCTGTGTCCACACGCTGCTCGCTTGACCACTGCCACATCTTGGATGAACTTCGCAGCATCTCATTCGCTTCACCGGCATCGTCCGAAGCGACGAGTTGCGCGACACATCTGAACAGTATTGAAATCTTAGCGTCTCATGAGGCTAATAATCATTACTAATATAAGATTTGCTATGAAGTGTTTGAACATGAAGCTCTGGATAATTCTTAAGAATGCCTGACCTGAACCTGCTTTGAGGCCGTGCTTGATGCTTGATGGACTCATGGTAGATCGTTTTTTTTCGCACCGTCCAGCTTTCCCAATGTTTTGCCCAGAATTTCACGTAGTACACCCTCTGGGAACCTAGAGCTTGGCAGTGGAAATCACATATTGGCAAATTACCTTTCCTACTCAAAAATGGAGATGTGGATAAACTAACATAGCTATGGAAAATCACCATTTTTAATGGGAAAATCAACTATTTCTATGGCCATTGTCAATAGCCAACTGTTAGTTTACCAGAGGGTACAGGTGGGATGCGGCAGTTGCCAGGCAGGTGCCACCAGTTTCGTCTTTGTCCAAGAAGCACATCTGACCACTCCGGCGCAATGTGTCTACGAGAAAATGTATTGTAATGTACTGTTTTAGGTGGAGTATGGATTTGCTATCTTGAAAGAACTGTGCGATTGTGGCGCACGATGGGGCAAATTACCTTGGGAATACCGAAAGCTGAATGCACCCCGAGAAATCACCACTGTCTGATCGGTATAAGTATCACTTGAAACCAGCTACAACAGGGCTGCTACAAACACCCCAGATACAAGGATAAATTTGCGAAAATTTGGGGAAAAAAGGTAAAACGGTAAAAGGACCAATTTTTCAGCTTGTGGCTATGCCGGGCTATGCCCTGTAATGGGTTGGAGCAACCCTGTACAGGTCATCTTGCTGTTACCGTCGACTTCTTCCTGAGACTATGGATTCACGTCCGGACTCAGCGCTTGAGTGCATGGCCCTTGGATGGAAACTGACGACACATATCAGGCACTGGGGCAAGCTTCAACATTAGCCAACCTGGAGCGAGTTTTGATCTCGCCCTTGTCGCGAAACGACTGTGTCAGGAGTTGACAAGCTCAGCATCATCAGAACCCAAACAGATTCCATACAACATCTATGGCATCTATGGATATCCATGGTATCCAAAGCATTATGCACTCCATACGCAGTTCATTGCGCTCAATTGTAACTACGCTGCGCAACACTCAAGCTGCGTAGCAAAGTGGCTCTGTAATCACTGATGGCCTGGAGAGCTGGAGATCAGAAGAGTCTGCCTATCGGAAGGGATTTCCCTGAGGCATGGGACTGTCGTTTCTCAATCAGAAAATGCAAAGTTTTTGGTGCCAAGGACAGCGCCGTGAGATACGTTGGTACACGACAGTTTGGCAAAGTGCAAAGGCGAGGGATTTCATACCCTGATCCTTTGGTTTCCAGTATTTGTACGAGATTGGGTTGTGAAACCGTGCTTTCCTTGTTTTGTTTCCAGGTATGATGCATGATTTGGAGCAACCCATATCATCATCTAACCATGGGGGGAAAATAGCACGACGTACATTAATAATCGTCAAATGGAACAATGGAAACTACCTGTGGTGACCGTTAAATGGCCGTTACCATTGGACATCGCTGAAAACGGAAGTCATCCCAAAACCAATGCTAGACCTTACCAGGCAAACCGTATAGAATCCCATTTACCGGTTATAAAAAAGGTAAACAAATCATCTGTATAGTATACAGGTTTATTACCATACATACACCATCATATACCAGGGTATGTGTATGTATATATATATATATGTGCGACTATACATTACATACATTACTATCTGTAACATATGTCATATGACATCATATGACATCATATGACATCGTATGACATGGTATGACATCGTATGACATCATATGATCTATCATATGTATATCTGTATAGATGCTAAACATATCACCTCACCCAGCAATCACGCAGTCCATGCCTGACTCACCTCGTCATCTGCCGCCTGACGGCGGGACACCTCGGATAGGACCCGGTTGGCATGATGACCCTGCCGTCTTCAAAGAACAAGTAGCTACATACATACATATATATATATATACATATTATATTATGTTATAATATATAGTAGTATTATGGAATACATTGTACTATGTATAGCATTACTAGTAGTTTTGTACTAGTGGGAAAATCATGTATTCTCCGGTGTCATCACACATGGCAAGCTGGGAAATCCCTGAACTAAATAAATGTTTTAATGGGAAATCCGTCCAAACATGAGAAAATGTCCAGCGCGCCATGTTTGATTCCCGAAGGGTATAGAGTAACCGCGAAAAAACATCGAAAAGTGGATTCACATGGATTCACCACTGTTTTCAGTTTTTGCATGTTTATGTTTTTCTCTCTGTTTGGGGATTGTTTTCACTGGAAAAACGCAGTTCTGGCAATTCAGCCATGCTACAAATAAACAAGTAGCATTCCAGCTCAAAAAAGACGGAAGAGCAACGTGCAACTAGTTTACTCTAAGGTTCTACATTTCCGACTTTTCAAAATTGGAAATTGATGTGAATGGAAAAAGTGCCAGTTGCAGCGAATGCATGTCGATTTTTTTTACCCTCTGGTAAACGTTTACATAACTATGGAAAATCACCATTTCTAATGGGAAAATCCACTAAAAAAAAGCCATTTTCAATAGCCAACTGTTAGTTTACCAGAGGGTATGTGAGGAAAATATGGTGGAAAATCCACCGAGGATTTCCGCCTCGAAGTCCAGCTGCTCCCTGAGCTGCGCCAATTGGTCCAGGGCTGAGGCCTCGGAGCCGCCCGCGGAGTGGGGGAACCAATGGGAAAATATGGGGAAAAACACATGGGAAAATATGGGAAAAAACATGACAATAAATGGCCAAAAATAGGGTTTGACCATGGTTTAAGTATGTTTAACTGTTTAACTTGAGCCAGATGTGATTTTTCTTGAAGAAACAGAACAACTTGAAGCTAGAAAAATGGGGAGAAGCAATTCTGATGGGATGTAGCCAACTCAATATGATTTAGTTGGTATGTTAGTCTAATCTACTAGATAGTTGGTAGTTCGTTGGCAGTTAGTTGGTAATAGTTTGTATATTCATCCAATCTTATATTGTACATGATCTGGAGAAAAATCAGGTCAAGAAACGAGCAATGATGAATGATGTTTATTGGTATCACCTGGCAGAATCTCATCATAAGCTTCAGAAATGGGTGTTCATGGTGATTTTAGGATGATTTAATCGACCAAAATGAGAAATGAGTTTACCATCCCATGAGGTCGGAGCTAACAGATTACTTCCCTCTATGCATTGGCTATTCTCAGGGTCTATGTTACTTTGTCAGTTGGGGGGTTGTATGATCAACACATATTTAGGGTTTATGATCCCAGCATACCAGTTTAGCAACATAGCAACTAACATGAGCATCAACATGTCAACACTCAGATCTATAGCAATGCCATGCAATGCCCTGTCTATTTGTATAATGCAATCATACTGGCTCGTTTTTAGGGCTTACAAGAATGGGTCATAGTATGGTCATAGTAATTCCCAATAACCAGGTCGTATACTAGTTGGCACCAGTTGATACCAGTTGGTCAAACGTTGTACATATTTCAATATAGCAATTCCCAATATAGCAATCTACCAGTTGATACCAGTTGGTACAGTATTTTGGGCAGTGCTCAAATGAGATGGAACAACTATCACGATTCCTGATAAATACAGATCTGCTATATAACTTTAAAAAAACTAGCGAATAATGATTATAATGATTGTCTCCTATCAAAGTTGTATTATCTGGAGAAAATGTAGACCAATTTCTAGATATACACCTTTCTGATTGTTTTGAGCGAAAGATGGCAAGACTATCAATGATTCCAAAACCTGATTATGTACATGATCATCTTGGGAGGATTCCCTGCACCCAATGGATGGACCCGTTCAATAAAACGCAAGTTCTATCCATCATTTCCGCGCTTGGCGTTGTTCTCCCCTTCTTTGGGGAAACCCCGACAAATTTGGTGATATCATACTGGTATATACTGGTTGCTTCATACAAAGTTATCCTTGTTATGGGTAGAAATAATCCCCAATAACCTTGATAGTATAACCTCCCGTAATAATCAATCAATAGATATCAACAGGCCGGATATGTTTAATGGATTGGATTTCAATGGTTCATTTCTCCTGATGTTTCTCCTGATTCCACATATTTGCCAGTCAACTCCTCGTCTTGAGACGGCCGAGGCACACGTTTCTCCACGACCTCTGAAGCCGGCGCAAACCTGAGGCGGCAGTCAGGTCCCGACTTCTAAGATGTGAGGCTGATACCACAGACGTGTCACATTGTTTGTTGTTATTGAGTCATTACTATTCAGTATCGTTGTATCATCTGTATTATCACTCTATTATCAATATTTGTCCTTTTTTATCAAGATTCGTATTAATCCTCACTTCAATTGCAATGACAGATTATAGTGGTGTCATTGTCGTGTGAATTGGATCTCTGCCTGGATGTCTGTTGGAAACAACTTCTATCCAGGACGAGGGAACACGCACGTTTGGATGGAGCTTTCAGATTCTACCAGTAGTTGGTGATTTAATGGTCTGTTTCCTAAATTCTATGAGGTTGGAACCGCTCTGTAACCCTTATCATTTGGATATTAAGGTAACATTCCCAATGAAATAATTTATTTGCCCTGGAAAGGTTTGCACAAGCTGACGTAGCCATGGAACATGGCCCCTTTGTAGAGTTTCCTATTGCCATGTTTGATTACCGAAGGGTATCCCAACTTAAGTGGGATGATGATAACTCCTTTTTAACTCAAGGGTATCTCAACTCAAAGGATTTATAGGGGATTTCCCAGCCATGTTTTAGACTCGGAAGATCTTCTTGTTAGCTTCCGTTGGTGATCTGTGGCCCAAGTATTGTCCAATCCTGAGTGCACGACTGGTCGATAGTCTCTTGCAGAGCCTCAGCATCTTTAGCGGAACAAGAGGATGCTTGTATTGGAATGGAGATCGGCCACGGCAATTCCTTTCACATCCCCATTCTTGATGGGTCAGTCTTTAGTAAATCCAGGTGTTTTCCCAATTTCAAATGCAGACCTTACATGGTATCTATACTTTGTATTGGTAGATGTATATGTGGAGGTTTCCTAAAATAGGGATACCCCCAAATCATCCATTTATAGATTGTTTTTCCATTATACCATTTTTGGGTACCCCCATTTTAGGAAACCCCCATGTAGTTTGACATGTATAGCCATCAAACTATGGAAATATCGTATATCTTTGGCCATAGCAATTGAACATTGCCACGTGAAAACACCAGGAACTCCCAGAGTCAGTGCTGCTCAGGAAACTCCAATGGGGCCATTGAAGGTTACCAAAAAACATATTCATCCAAGACATTGCACCCAGATAGTGAATAGTGCTCAACAATACTAAACCTGGATTTCTGGGGTTTCCTAAAAGTTATTAATATGGGAACTTGATCTTAACATAGGAATTAAAATGGATCTAAAGCGTTGGAATTATGAATTCATTAATTAGTCAAAATGCTCTGGTTCCTTAGGCAAAATATAGATAGAGTATAGGTAAAGATTCTATAGTCTATAATTCATATTAACAAAAGTGATGTTCATTCTTTCCGTTGGACATGCACATGTATTTTTTCAGGTTGGCGCTTTGGGCCATGGCGCCATTGCGGTGCATGGTGGAAGATAAGAACTGTCTGAAGTAAAAAACGTTTGGGGCGTCAAAACAATGGAAATTCAATCAACGTCATTGTGTGTATGTATAGAAGTAAGGGGCTTTGGTTCCAATTTAAAAAAACAAATGTGATTGTCCTGTAGAAATTTGATTAAATCCTGGGCAGAGATTTTGATGAGCATTTACATCGGTGTATGGATGATTTTCGTGAGAATTTGAGCCTACCTAGCCTTGTATTTTTTGATTACCGGAAGGTAATACCCCCCCCCACTTGGATGTGCATTCCAATGAAGGTAACACCCATCCTACATAACTCTCTATGTTGGGATATCCACACCCCGGGTGCTCCGGGCTTCAGCTCGCCGTTCGATGCGAGTCAACTCCTGGCGTTTCGTCACATCCCGGACTAGGCTCGGTGGTGCTCCAGATGTTGTGTTTGTTGGATTATTAAAATGTAACCCATGAACGGCCTTATTTTCTTTGAAGCAAGTTCGCTAAGGAACTGGGGTACCACCTTGCAATGGGTCTCAAACTTTGTAATGTAATGTTGATTTAGTTGAGCTAGCAAAGTACAAGGAGTTCACCAACAAAGATATGGATAAGCTTGGATGGTCTCGTTAGTGCTTTTGTTTTATTGTTATTTTGATGAGGATGTATTCTATAATCTAACTTCACCAGCGGTGTTTTTCTGCTGGGATCAACAGATCCAAAGGTTTGACGCGACAAACACAGCAACAACGACTGCATGAAAGCAACGATAGTGGGGATATACACTAATGGGACAGGGTGACATAGAATCAATTGGTAACCAATTGGTAATCAGTTAACTGGGATGCTTGGAGACCACACCCAATCAACTAATCATGCCGCATTGGTCCTCACATCAACAAGTTTGACCTCTACCCACCTCTCCAACCCCATCTATAGCAGGGAACATGAACAATGTTCTGCCAGCCATTCTGATGACAAGTAACCAAGCATGAATCGCTCAATGGTCAGCCAACACATCATGGTAGTTTCGGCAACCATACAGCTGGCATGATTTTGCCCAGTGATGGTCATGGTGAGCTGCCAAAATGATTACATCTAGTGGGGACATAACATATCATATATTATCTCACAATCATGGTGACGTTTCCACGAGTTGTACATAGAAAATTCAACAAACAAACCTCAATTAAGTATCATACACAACTGCAGCCGTAAGTTTAATCAACAATTCAACTAATTCCAAAAGATACAAACATATGCACTGAAACTTGGGAGTTTTACCAACAAAGTACTATAGTGTGCGAATGGGAGTTCTACAAGAACCAAGAATTCAACTGACAAAAACGGCAATATCATCACCAACAGGAGAGATAACTGGTTCACAACTATTGTCATATTGTGAAGTTCGGAATCTAGTTGTCCATGTACAACTGGTGAGGTTTCCAATCTACTAGTGGGATTTGGATGGATTTGGGTGGTTAGTACTAATCGGATAACAGAAAAGCCAAGAAATGGATCGTATTCACCACTAAACGGTTAAATTACCACCTACTGTGGGATATTCACCAAGTACCACCCCGGATACAGTGGCAGGGAAAAAATGCAGCCCTCAAGTGGGATATTTTTGTTAATGTGTGTGTGTGTGTGGGTGTGCATATCATCGATACAATGTATACAAAATACAGGAATATCCTATATTATGTTGAACAGTTGTTTTGTTGCACTGTGGGACATTCAGTGGTTTGGATCAACAAAGAAAGTTACCAACACTAGTGCTAATGTTCACCAGCAATTTCGACAATACCAGACTGTGGAAATGCCGGATGGAGCAGAAATGTGAATTTGTTCCCTAAAAAAAATCTCAATCGTGCCGGTAAAATCATCTTTTCTCGGAGTTTTCCATGGTGAATTCAAGGAGAGAATCCTAGTTTTCCCAAGTAGATCTTCAAATTGTCTTTTTTTCCATGGCGATTCAATCGGCCCCCCCAGTCAGGTGACCCCCACAACACCAACAACCACGAAGAAAGCTTGGCAAATGGTCTGTTTTGGGGATTTTGAACATTACTTTCAAGTCTCTTTTGGAGATGCAATAATTAGTTGAGTGATTAGAAAAAATATTAGGACATTTAACAACCCCTGAAAAATAGTAACGGTGAATCTTAACCATCTACTACTGTGCTGTGTGCTGGGTGGCTGCTTAATCTCTCCACTTCCTCCATTGGCTTTGCTGCTGCGCCTTCTGCATTTCCATGTCAACATTGAGACCACCCTGGCTTCGAGATGGGTGGAAACAGCTGTTTCACTTCACGGAGAATGGCCTGTTGAGGTCGATGGTTTAGATTTACATGGATTTACCTATTAAAAACATTGTGATTTTCCGTAGCTATATCAAACTACTAGAGGGTAAGGGAATAGCAACACAAATATGGTGTTTCTTTCAATTACAGTCAGAGTGGGGCTTAAACCAATGAACACTGGAATTGGTATTATCGCAAACCAAAACAGGTTATTTTGCCAAATTGAGAACGAACGAAAGTGCATTAGATTTTGCGGCCAAAACAGAAAGTGGGAGGGTCATTCCCGCGCGATTTTTGTTGATTAGAGGTTAATATGCGGGTTTCCCAAAATTTTGGGTACCCCCAAATCATCCAAATTAGACTCATTGTAGTATTGAAACCCATGGTTTGGGGAGGTGACTTGAAGATTCCCCATGTTAGGAAACCTCCATATCTGTGATTAAGATCAAGCTCTGGCAATTGGAAGGCTGAAGCCGACCTCCAATTTCCAGGCACTTGACATCGAAGATCATGGTTTTTGGTGGCCCGGAATTCATCTGGAAAGGACATGACACAATTTGAACGAAGCAGGACATATGTGTTTTCTTTTACCTTAGTTTTTTACCATTGGAATAACTGTTCTGTCTTTTTTTGGGAACCACCAATTATGAAGACAAAATCTTCTGCAAGGTGCTACAACTGAATGTTTGATGTCTTTGACCCTTGACAAAAATCTCAACTTATGTTAGTCTTATATATTTGGGACTGCATGGGATCCTCCGTTTCTATCAGCCAGGATGGCACCAGTTTACATTTATTTTCAATGGGGCCATGAATCAACCCCTATGAAATACAACATTACGTTTTTTTGGGGGATGAACCAAGGCTCTGACAGCTATTTTGGTTGACCAAGGCTCTGACACGTACACATATTGTGATATATATTCTTACGGTAGTTTGCATTGGGACACAGCATCAACGATCCATACATGGGGTCTGCACGAATCGATTTCCAGGCTGGTTGTCGCAACGCAGCTCATTCTAGTCACTTTCATTTTGTGTGTTGAGTCCTAAATCTCCCTATTGCTCTTGTCCAACATACACCTCCAAATGTTAATGATGAGCATTCAGTTTCAAATGCCTGTTCCAAAGCCATATTTGGGGATTCCGTGAGACTTCAGAGCAGAGTATCCATTTCAACAGTGCCTTAAAACTTTCTGTCTTCTATTGGTTGAGGCTGACATTCCCAGTTCGTGGATTGCTCCACAATGCCCATATATATATTATAATATAATATATATATATATATTGTATAACAATATATATATATACATATATTATAACAATATATATATATATATTATAACAATAAATATATATATATATATGTAACTGTAGCAATTAACTCGGCATCTTTCACAGTCCATAGTTATAACATGTTAGTGTGGGAACTCGATAACCATTTGGGGATGCTTTGAACCCCCCATTTATGGTGATTTTGAATGATTTTGACGATGGTTTATTGATGGGTTTACGACATTATAGGTTGTAGTGATCCCCAATAAGCCAGGTAGTATAATCCCCTATACCCACCAATAAACCATAAGTTTTCCCACATCTATGTTGGTTTACGCTTGGGTAATCTTGGGTATAGCTTTAAAAGTAACAACTCACTTCTCCTACCCATCCACGAGAGCCTCCTCCAATCGCTGTCGAAATAAATCCTCCTGCCGGAGTAAACGATGGAAGGCATGGGGACATAATCCCATCAACGATGGCGCATCATTTAAGCTCTGTGCATTTCTTTAATATAAACAGATCATAATTGGTACATGTTGATTCTTCTGTAGCAAATTGACCCCACATGTCCAATGATTGCCGGATCAGAACCAATCCAGGTGTTTGCGATTGGGAGAAAGCGACTTGGAATCGCAAGAAAACATGGTGTGATGTGTTCAATGATATTTTTCCTGAGTGATCCTTAATGGGGACATGAAAAGTCTCAAATCAGTACATCAATTGAATTCCAAACGAAAAAACACCGCATGGTATTGGATGCAGTTTGTGTCTTCTAGATGAGCTGTTGTTTGCATGGCTGACCCTACCAGTACATGATGAAACGACTGAAACACCTTGCACTCCGTATCAACAATATAATATATAAAAGACATTAAAATACATAGTGGAACATGCATTGTCTATCTCTTTTGGGATAAGCTGCAAGGGCCTTTTGAACAAAAAGAAATGGAAATTTGGTCAATAATCCAGACGATCTGCAGAACATTGAACAATGACAGGAACATCAATCAACAGAATCTTAACAATCTCCAGAACAAACATGGGACCTTCAAGATCCTTTCATCAACAAGTTGGAACAATGGCCTCAACATGCACCAGCCTGTTGCCATCAACTTTTTTGAGCAAACACATTGGAGGCCCGATTTGTGACCGTCAACTACTCTGATCCAATGGAGATCCCAAGGCAACAGAAGTTCCGCAGCTTGGCAAGAACCAAATCATCGTCCCAAGTCTGGCTGAATTGGTCCCCAAAGATCAAGGTTTCTAAGCTGCTGGGTAGTGCGACATCTTCCAAAGCCTGGTTGAAATCGACCCCAAAAGTTAAGCTTTCCAGATCTGGTAAGGCCACCTTTGTCAAACTCTGGTTGAATTGTTCGCCAAAGGTCAAAGTCTTTAGGCTGCTTGGCAACGTAACACCTTCCAATCTCTGATTGTAAGTTGAACCAAAGGTCAATGTCTTCAAACTTTTGGGCAGAACGACACCTGCCAAACTTCGATTGAAACTTGCCCCAAAAGTCAAGGTATGCAGATTGCTTGGCAACGATCGCAAGTCCTGATCGAACATCTCGCCAAACGTCAATGTCTGAATGCTGCTTGGCAAGGTGACCCCTTCCAAGCTTTGATTAAAGTTCCAACCAAAAGTCAAGGTCTCCAAGCTGTTTGGTAGCGTGACTCCTGCCAGACTTTGATTGAAGCGATCGCCGAAGACCAAAGTCTGCAAACTGCTTGGAAGCGCCATACCTGCCAAGCTCTGATCAAAACTCTCGCCAAAGTTTAAAGTCTGCAGGCCGCTTGGTAGGGAGACACCTGCCAAACTCTGGTCAAAACTTGTACCAAAGGTCAAAGTTTGCAGGCTACTTGGCAGAACGGCATGTTGCAAGTCCCGATCAAACATTTCGCCAAATATCAAAGTCTGCAAGCTGCTTGGCAGAGTGACACCATCGAAGCTTTGATTAAAGTTCCAACCGAAAGTAAGCGTCTGCAGGCTGTTTGGCAGTGTGACTCCTACCAAACTTTGGTTAAACTGTTCCCCAAACGTCAAGGTGAGCAGGCCCCTTGGAAGTATGACATCTGTCAGAGCATCATAGTTTGAACCAAACGTCAAGGTCTGCAAGCCACATGGCAGTGTGACTCCTGAGAGTCTCTGGTGAAAGTTTGAACCAAGCACCAAAGTCTGCAAACTCTTTGGCAAAATGACACGCGCCAAGTTTTGGTCGAAGCTTGCGCCGAAAGTCAAGGTCTGAAGATTGCCGGGCAGCAAGACACCGTGCAAGTCCTGATCAAACATTTCGCCAAAAATCAACGTCTGCAAGCTGTTTGGCAGCGTCACACCATCCAAGGGTTGATTGTAGTTCCAGCCGAAAGTCAAGGTCTGCAAGCTTTTAGGTAGCATGGTTTTTTCAAGACCCTTGTCAAAACGATCACCAAAGGTCAAAGTCTGCAGGCCGCTTGGCAGCGTGACGCCTTCCAGACTTTTATCAAAGCATTCGCCCAAAGTCAAGGTCTGCAAACTCTCTGGCAGCGTGACACCTGACAAGCTCTGGTCGAAACTTGTACCGAAGGTCAAAGTTTGGAGGCTACTTGGGAGCAAGAAATCGCGCAAGTCCTGATCGAACATTTCGCCAAACGTCAATGTCTGAATGCTGCTTGGCAAGGTGACCCCTTCCAAGCTCTGATTAAAGTTCCAACCGAAAGTCAAGGTCTCCAAGCTGTTTGGTAGCGTGACTCCTGCCAGACTTTGGTTGTAAGTTGAACCAAATGTCAAGGTTTTCACAGTGCTTGGCAATCTGACGCCTGCCAAACTCTGGTTGTAGTACTCACCAAAGTTCAAAGTCTGCAAGTTGCTTGGCAGTGCAACACGTCCTAATCCATGATTGAAATCACTTCCAAAAGTGAGGACCTTCAGGCTACGTGGTAACATTGCACCAGCCAAAGTCTGATTGAAATCATCGCCAAAGGTGAGTGAGCTAATGGCATTCATGGCACTCAAATCTGCCGCAGTCTGTTTGGTCTCGGCTTCCAGGACTTTCCACAAGACCTTCGCAGCCTGGAGCAAGTTGATCGGGGTCAGAACAAAGCTGAGCTCTCGAGACTCTCGAGCATCCAATTCTTGTAGGAGCTCTTGAGACTCATCTAAGATACTGCCACCAGAAGAGAGCACCAACCTCCGACCTGAGCAGTTATTCAAAAACAAAACAGCGCAGTTGCATCATTTTGGAAGGTTGGTTCATCAGCTTAAGTGCTACAAATCCAACAAATCATGGAATTTGATCATCTTCAATGCCAAGCCCCCAAGTAATTCTGTACTCTGCCCCACAGCCATCAATGATCATCAGCTTAGTATATACCGTCCGGTAATCGAACATGGCTTGCTGGAACTTCCACCTATATTTGATTTTCCCATGAAAACCTCCATTTGTAGGGTATCCCCACCAAAGTGGCAAGAGAAGAAAGTACTAAAGTGCTAAAGTTCCCGTCAGTTGACCCAGAAGCAGTTCTGGGAATGGCGATAAAACTCTGGGTTTCTGGGATCATTAAGGTCAACAATCGACCAATCGTTAGGGGGTGCGCCCAGCTTTTAAGTGGTTTATATTGGTTTATAACCACCGCTACAAAGTTTGATACATCACCCATAAACATCCATAACCCCGAGTGATTGAAATTCTGTTTACCAACTTAAGGTTTTAGGTTCACCACCAGTCACCATTGGTACTGGCACTTCACACCTGGTTTCATCTCGATCTTCTCCGCAATGAGTTTGGACACGTCTTCCACACTGACATTCTCATCCACCTCCAGCTGGAAGGAAGATCCGTCGAGGCCTGGGGTGCGGATCCAGTCGACTGGGGACATGGTGAAGATGGCGAAAAAGTGGTGAGGTTCATGAAAACCAAAGGAAAACCATAGGAAAATGGTGATTTAATGGGATTTTCATGGGATGAATGAGGATATACCCTCTGCTAAACTGTTACATAACTATGGAAAATCACCATTTTGCATGGGAAATTCAACTATTTCTATGGCCATTTTCAATAGCTATGTTAAATTAGTAGAGGGTAAATCTAAATCATCTGGAGGTGGATGAGAAAAAAATCACGTTCTGCTTAGGTAATCTGCTGAAATCTGCAGGTTCTGTTTAAAAAAGGAATCTTGATTAAAGTGTGCGGTCTATGGTCTTGGTTAGATGAAGGGGATGAATCTTGAAAACATTTGGGGGCCATATTCACCATGTTATGGGTCTTGTGGCCAACTGATTTCCGGTCAAAACTCAAGGACTCGTTGCCCCAAATATCTATGATGCACCTTTAGCAGTCATTCCATTTTGCGAGCAAGGACTTGATACCCATGAACCACCAAACTTCGATAGTGTGGCAAACCTACTGTGCACTTGGGGATGGTTTGTGCTGCCCAGACCTGAAAAACTTGGGGGATGCTAGATGGGTTGGAGTTTGCCAAATTTGCTTGCGAACGTCAATATAGATTTAATAGTTGGATGTTCATGTCTTCAGTCATATGGTTCCACAAGTATTAAACCAGTCCAACATACCTTTTTTGGCAGCTGAAATCCTCATGTTCAGTGCTAGAATTGCCAAAACATCTCATTACCATACACAAGTCAATTGCAGTTCTTGCAATCTTTGTTTGTTCTAGCGCCTATGTAAAAAAAAGGACACATTTAGATACATTTAGAGAAAATCAGCTTGAATGTTGAGAATATGTCTTCCTGATCTAAAATGTGTGTCGAACGGTTTAGCCCGCATGATCTATGGGTGTTTCTGAACACAGGGTGCCCCAAAATTGATTAAGCATGGTTTGCCCTTGTTATTTATTGACTCATGACCCCCGCTTTAAGACAAAACCCAAACATACTGAGTTGGCTATACACATCCCATCACATCCCATTCTAGACTCAATAAAATATTCCCGTGCTTGATCAATTCCACCGTGATTTGTTGGTAAAGTATTTTGTTATATACTATCTTACAAAACATCTTATCGCAGAGCTTACTGTACTATTTGTATCTATTCTACCATTTACATGTTACATAAACTGGTTAGCATCCCTCTAATTCATCTGTGATTTTTCTGATTCCATTGTATCAACATATCCCCATTCACCAAACAGGCGCATGTATAGACTTCTTACCCTCCGGTCATCAACCATGGCGTGCGAACGAAAATCCACCATTTTCGGTGATCTTCCCAGATTCTCTAAGCTCCATGATTTTGTTGGAGATATGTCCCGACATTGCCGGAGGCTCCCCATCCGCTCGTTTCACCAGCTTTACCCTCTGGTCAACTAGCAGTTCGCTATGGAAAATCACCCATTTTTACAGGGAAAATCCACTATTTCTATGGCCATGTTCAATAGCAAACTGTTAGTTTACCAGAGGGTAAACCCCCCACCTTGGACATTCACCGAGTTCATCTCCGAAGATCCTGGGCACGCCCGCGCACGGCGCTCCTGGGCCACAAGCCTCGGTCCAAGTTCTCGTAGCTGTGGGATGGAGAAGTGCAATGCTGAAAAATGGGGGTTACCGTGGGTATATGGGTTGAGATATCAATTATTATCAATTTATGGAGTTCTAAATGGTTCTAATTAACCTATGCACCTTTTATAGTAAGAATATGATAGAATAGTCTTTATCTTTTACACAGTGAATAAGCTGACTATAAAATCAATAAATGTATCGAGATAATATTCCTGAAATATCTCCCTATCACAATTTCACTTATTTTTACTAAATGGGTCGAGATATCCATAACATTGTCAATTCAGTGGATAAGTTCGTTATACAATAAAAGAATGGAGCATTTAATGGATATATATATATATAAAAATCGATGGAACATTGGACGTCAGGAACCTGTTTTGAATGACATGTTTTGCACTAAGGGATAAGCACCCATCAAAGATATACAATCATCCAACTTTGGTTTGGCTCACGTGGAGGAAACTCTGCAGCCAACTCTAACCACAATGATGGGAACTCTCACCAGCAACAATGGGGGTGATAGCTGACAATGCGTAATGTAGTATATTCAGCTATACCTTCTGGGATGAGGGGGATGAACATTCAGCTGTACCGGCTAAAGTGTGGCCCAAACCACTGATCACAACTGTGCTTAATTATGGAAGCCCGTAAGGTACAACCTTCTCCCCAAATTCTTGGTTGGTTCAACACAAAAGTTGGTGAACTATAATTGACCCCATATTTACATATATTTACCATCAGAATCTCCTCAGTTTTTGTTGACACAGCTTTTTCCTCCCCCGCCTTTGCGCTCGGCCCAGAAATTCCTCCGCCCGCGCCAAGTCGTCGTCGCTGAGGTCGCGCACCGAGGCCGAGGCCGTCTCCGCATCGTCGCTGAGGCGTTTGGCCGCGCCGCTGGCGCCCGAACCCATCAGGGTGAAACGTACAGATTCAGTGGAGGATTTTTTATTGGAAAGGAGGGGGAAAATATATATGAAAAGCTGGGGAAAGCATCAAGATGTGTTTTTTTTTTTGAGTTGAACAGTTCAGGGCAAATCCCAACAAGATGGATTAGATGATATTACATGGATTGAAATGAGTCAAGATCACCGAATAACAGTTTTGGTTCTGCAATGGCCGACCTAAACAGTGCGAGATTTGCCCATGGTGGTGGCCATGAAATTTCCAAACTTTATGACCTGCAACCTGACACGCAATGAATCGCTAAACTCTTCCAAACATGTCAATGCTTGAACCAAGATTGCATAAGAGCCCACATGAGTCCACTAAGTCATCTGTTGACATCGATTATATATGATTTTAAATGAATAAATACTGCTACTATACCTACATATCTACTATAGTGCTTTTTCAATCAGGAGGAAGTGTCCCCTTTTCCCGAAGGCTGGTGAAACGCCCATGCTCGTTCCCCCACAAAAAGTCAAGTTTCGTGGTGGCCCAGTTTGGGAACGCTTAGTTTATGATGGCTTAATGTTTGGGTTTGTGGTAGCTACAACACAGTTACATGGAAGTGTAAAATGTTCGACCAATTTGGCTGCGGGGCCCTGGTAGCGGTGACAACCTTCAACCAAAATCTCAAGGCGATGTCTGAAATACATCAAATGGGACAGTTTCCAATCTCCGGGCAATAGCAACTGTCCACGTATGCTCAAACTTGTTCGCACCAAGAGATTGATAGTATTATCTTGAACATGAGAACCTGGTTGGGGAACCTTGAATATTTCACCCGTATGTAAACGGATGAAAACCGTCACATCCAAACAGTCATCCACATCTTTGGACCAACCACTAGTGTTGTGTAGACCATCTTCGATTCTCAACATGCTCAAGCAGAGTTGTTGGAAATATCATCCAGTAGCATCCTACAGTCATTTGTAGACATTGAACTCTTGTTTTTCCAATTCACATTTTCTCACTGAAAAATCCTCCAGTATTGCCATGCTGCGCAACTCTCCCATGTTCTTCGAACTTGAAAAACCATCTTCACCCTCCAAGAGACAAACATCAACACTCAGCTCCAAAGGCCATAGTACAACTTTAATATACTTTAATTATTGATTCCAATCATGGTGAAAAGTGCTATTTGAACATCATCCACAAGCAGTTGTTAAATTCTCTCCGCCAACCAGAAGTGATTCAAATCATGCCAATGCATATCCACCTCTAGAGTACCAATTGTCCACTTACTACCAGTCGGTCAAACTTCTTGACACCTGATAGTTGGAGGGGTTCTCAACATGATCTACTGTAAATCCTAAAGATGACCAGTTGATGACAACCGAGGGCACCATGGCGCTCCTGACGCTCCTGGATGTCTTCCAAAAAAAGGCATTCTTCATCGGTATGGACTATGCATGATATTTACCCATGGGATTTCGATGAAACTTGATGAGCATTCAAACAGGTGAATCCAACTAAATGGGCCATGGCTTCCGTAGCAAACTGTAAGAAATGACCAAATGCAAATTCTTTTTGTGATCTTCCAGTTGTATCCCAGTCAAATCACCATGTCCAAATATGTCCAAGAAAATGTTCGCCTTTTCAAGGAATCGTCCCATTTCCAGCAGCAAAAACCACGGGTGCCTGGCTGAAACTCTGCTGCTGTTCGCGCTTGAACTCCTCCAGCAGCTGCGACATCCTTGATGCCCGGATCTTCCCAGTGAAAAACATGGCACCATGGTGACATACTGTGGTTGGAAGAAATCCTGCACCAGTTGACGAGTGGTTTATCCCACTATTTATAGGGTTTCAACAATCTAAGGTGGTGCAGGATTTCTTCCATCCACCGTATGGTGACCGAAAGCCCTATAAGTTGGGATATTTGCCCGAAAAATGATGGTGAAATATCTCCCCTTAGTGAACCAAGGAACTGCATTTTGTCAAGGACTGCTAGCCTCTGGTACTCATGGTTTGCTGGAAAATCTCCCATGTCAATGATTTTCCCAGCGAACGACACCTCCATTTAGTCAAGGAGATTTTCCATTGCCGTTTGATTACTATACCGAAGGGTATATGATGGAAACAAATTGTTCTTTTTAGATGAAAATGATGCTAAAATCCCTCACAACTGGTGATTTAACTGAGATACAACTGGAATGTACTCTCAGGTAATCCAACATAGCTATGTTTCATAGGTAAACCACCTACAAATGAATGATGGTCCATTGCCACGTTCAGGTACATCAAATTACTAAATAGTATGTAATCTATGCCAGAATTTTGCATTGAGATACCAAACACCTTGCGAAACAAAACAACACTTTTGGCCGCGGTTTAGTTTTGTTCCTCCATTGAAATCACATAATTGGCGGCAATCCCGTTCGAACTATTGAATGAAGTTGGACTCCCTAGAATCCCGAGTATCTTGATGATTACTGTCCCGTTGTATCCCCTTATATCCCCATTGTATCCGAAATGAATCCACATGACAATTAGATGCAATCCATTGACCAATACTAAGGCTCTAAACCAAGAACTGATGATTGTTATGTTTCACGATGTTTCATGCAAAGCGCAGTCTTTGACTTCATACAGTAGCTCACAGAAAGAAAGAACATGATTGTTACAAGTGGTACAAAAAAGATCATGGTTCATGGTACTACTACACCCCTTATAATTGTGGTACAATATCATAGTATAAATCACTTCATAGTATCATAAATATCATACCGTATACCCCAATAAAAATCGATGGTACTATTTGGATTTCCCCTCCTGACCTGATGGCATTGGCTTAAATTCTCCCTGGACACCGGGCCACGTGGAATCCAGCCGTTTGTAGTGGCAACAGCTGCTGCTTGGTGATGGTAGGGTGATGGTATATCATGGTATCAATTTATATAACCTGTGTTGGCTAATAAGATAATTTAATACATCATGTCACAAGGTTGCTCCTAACACCCCACATACAATGGGGGTTCATTGGGAAAATCCGGGGGGGTGATTCCAATTTTCCCCCCCTTTGCTGGCTATCATGTACCTGTTGTAATAGGATGAAGTATCCCTGAACATCCCTGAACTGTATTTTGATTGTTGGGTTTTGTCTAAACTAGGATACCTCCAAAGCCCATGGTACATCATCATGTGTCCCACAAAAATAGGTATAACTGGGGAGTATACCGGTATACTCCATTTTCTCATACACCCAAATAGTTATGGTTGGTTGTGTATCGATTGTATCCCGCTTAAATCCTGGTAAATCCCTATTGTTGATGGCTATATATATATATATCCCATTAAATCTCAATTTTAATTGTCCACCCCAAGGTAGTGGGTAGACCCCCCAAGTCGTCACCATCGGCTTGATCCTACTAGGTGGATTTCCCGGGGCTCAGACTCTTCCTTCAGGGACATCATATCCACCTGGCCAGAGAGGGACATGAGATCCTCTCAGAAGCAAAGGTGAAACAAAACGTCAAGAAAAATCAGGGGATCTTAAGTATTTAAATGATCTTATCATATCTTATCCCCCAAAAACCTTGGGGATTCATGCAAGAAACATGAGGATACAATCAGCAAAATGAACCATGTAGCCCAGAATTGATGGTGGCTTGATGGGAACGGAGGTTCAATTGGTCGGAGCTTCTTCTTCGTACCTGGTTTGAAGCGGAAGTACATGTAGATTATGAAGGCCCTACGCTGGGGATCCCTGGCAACCAATCGGTACAATCAACAAGTGTCACTCGATCTAAACGCGTCAACGACCTATTTGTGATGAGTCTGAAACTTGGATATGTCCCCAACAATTTCGATGATGATGATGATGATGATGATGATGATGATGATTCATGATAAACCATCATAAATTGGGTAATTATCCTATTTTCAAACACACCCATTCGGATGAAAATGCAACAGCACCCCAGTGAAGCGACTCCCTAGGCCATTGTCACGGGCCATGACCTTCGATATGCACGCCAGAGTGCTTCAGGCACAAACCATTGAGCCATGCAAAATACCCCTATCCCATCCCATTCTACCGGTTGGTGAGTGATTATTCCTATAATGGGTTCTCAATGTTATCATAATCCCCAGTAAGCCAGTTAGTAGAGCCCTCTATATTAACCCATCAACACTCAACAGAGGTATGTTTGAGATTGTCTAAGCCCTCCATTGGCTTCCGATTCTTCCCAAGGTTGGAACCTTTGTGGAAGCCTACTGATCCACCCCAAAATCATCACACACGGAATATTGACCATCGATGTGCATAAATGGCTAACCATTATGCTCAAAATATCCCATGATATCCCACTACAATGGAGATGTTCGGAACTTCGTTGGTTAGTCATATCCCATTCCATCCCCATTTTCACGATGGTTAAACCAGGGTTAAGCCACCCACACCCAATTTTTCGACTGCACCTGCAGCTGAGAAGGCACCGAGCCTTTGAACTGTTGGATTCCAAGCTCCAGATTGACGCACCTGCCGTTGGTGCCCGCTCTGGGCTTACGTCTGGGGTTGTAAACACTAGTAACCCCCCCAAATGGCCAGGGGAAATGCTCATAAACATTGATAAACCATATTAAACCATATTTAAAAATAAAAATAAATAAATTTGTTTGGGCGCGCGCTATTTTTAGACAAAGCCATATGAAAATGTGGGTTCAAAACCGTGGAATTCTCTGCTGTCAGCGAGTGATAGTGATTTACAGATCTTCATCTCACCAATATTTGACCCATATCACTTAGAATACTGGTAGTGGCTAGATAGTGGTGAGTCCCCTTGAGATTATGATCATGTTCTCCCGAGTTGGGTGGGTTTCTTTGAACATGAGAAACACCAATAGGTCAAGGACGGCATCAAATCATGGACAGTTCATGCTGAATTTCGGTGCAATGAAACTTGGAACGTCGGAAGAACTGCGACAACATCCTCCATCTATCCCTGAGCATGTTTCTCAGCTGTCTGCAGTGATCCTCTAATTGTTTACCAGTGACTCACTTTTAGGGGATCGTGGCACTTGACTGAATTTTCTCACCATGCAAAAAATCCTCCCCGGCGCCTGTCGGTCAAGGCATCCACTGATGAAAGGAGACTGGAAAAGCGTTCGGAGAGCCTCGTGTTCCGCCGAGTCAAATGCCATATGACACATGGCCGGGCTTAGATAGACTGCAGGGATATGATAATTTTTCGTTTAAGAAACCAAGCTTTAAAACCATTAACCTACCATACCTACTGTTCATCATGGTTTACCCAAGTGTTTGGTCCTCAAAAAATTGTCATATATGGGTCCTGTTTCAAAAAAATCCAACCCATACCACCAAGCGACTTCATTCAGAGGCCCTCTAGCAGTTGCTATTCCCAGTCCGTTTGGGACTTTGACCCATTCCAGGCAGTTTTTGCGGAGCAGTTCAATTTTTGCTCAAAATCCGGCAGATACCGGTTGTTGTTGTTGTTGTTGTTGTTGTTGTTGTTGTTGTTGTTGTTGTTGTTGTTGTTGTTGTTGTTGTTGTTGTTTCTGATCTTCCAGCGAATCTAGATGAAGAGCATAAGAGCAGTATGAATCGCGGCAAACAAACATTCCCAAAATTATGTTGGTTCTTCCAAAAATTGTAAATCAGCTGGGACTATCCACATTATTTCAAGGTTGATTAAACACGGTTGAATGGAAAGTGTACAAGAAATATCAAGAAATCAGAAAAAAGTATGAAAAAATGATGGTTTAAACTATTGTTGCCTGCATTTGTTGCGCCAAATATATCCAGTGAACTATGGAAACAATAGTGCGTTTGAGACAATGACCCAGCCACCTGAGAAATATGATCCGAGGTAATGCCATCGGGCCGGGAATTTGGTTTTGGAGAGGCCACCCTATGAGAATTGCAAACTCAGTTCATCCATTTTTTTGGTAGTGGCGGCTGAAAATGTTCAAATTTGGTGGTGACATGTTCTTTCAATATACCTGATTCGTGTATGGGACCTAATACAATTTCCTGGGGATACTTGGGTGGATAGCCATACCTTTTACCTTGGAGCACGCAAAGGAGCCTGGTCTGAACGACGTCGAGCATATTTGCTACTCGCTGGTCGACACCCTGGCGAACGCCGCTTTGGACATGTTTGTTTCTCATCAGTTGCGGAGAAACTATTCATTCCAACATTTGCTACCTGACAATGTCCGGTATGACACAAGAAGTCTGGCAGCTAGCTATCTGACGGGGTCTTGCATTCTGGCTACGAGAGGAGGCGAGGCGGAGGAGGGGCAGGAGCAAAGTAGCTGCTGAGCCAAAATCTAAAGACCCTCACGTGACAGGTGGGGGGAAATATGTCTTTTTTAGCTAGTTAGTAGCTGCATACATATTTATGTCCATACTAATGTCTTGCAAAGGATTAAGTCGTCTTAAATTACTTTTCACCAGTATGTTTACGCAAACATCAAATTTTACTTCCGGTTTAATCCTTTCTTTGGTTGATTGTTGGTGGTTTGTATCATTTGATATCCCCGCATCAATTGGTAGTTAGCCACCACTTCCCCCAGATAACCTTAAATAAGACTTGTAATTGATATCCCCTTATTTTGCCCGTTTACTACCCTCCATCTATCCGTTTACCAAAATGGTGGTTAAGTCAGTCAACCCCCAATATCATAATATCTGGTTTTTTCTTGGCTCAACGAAGGCAAATCAAATCCACCATTTTTCAGAGTGCAACTTACCTGAACATATCTGAACAATGTATATATATATATATAGAGAGAGAGAGATCAATGTTCAAATCAGGAAGGTTCGCCATGTCAGACTTATCCAATGTCAAATCAGAGGGATGAATTGACATTCAAAACATCATGTATGACATATCTTTTAGAGCTCCAACATGTCAAATCAGAAACTCAAACATGTGCTTGAGAAACTTGGGAAACTTACTTGGTAGCTCCAACGGGCCATGGGGGTGACCTCAGCCAGGTTTCGAAAAAGCGCCGCAGACCGCAGACTTCTGAAACTGATGTCACTCCCGGATGAATAAACCCTAGGGGGTTACCCAAAGAATAATGATAAATGACTATTGACATGCGCAATGGTGGTTCAAATTGGTTGCTATCACTATTTTCTTGCAATTAATAGGTACCACCCCAATTTGAACTGGGTTTTTGCAAAATCCTGGGTGAACATTACCGGCCTCTCGAAGCTCATGCAACTCCCTCTGGCGGCTGCGAGCTTCTTCCATCAACCTGCAGCTGCACTTTCGAGGAAAGTGCCGTAGATTTCACAAAAACAGAAGAAATATGCTGAAAAAGGTGGCTGAAAATCCACTGATTCTTGTTTTGCGAACTTCAAGCTGAAAATCCACTGATTCTATCTGATTCTTGCTTTTCGAAATTCACACTGATTGGCATTGGTGTGCGAAAAGATTGGTCTGATTGTTTCACCAACAAAACTAGTGTGACTGGGAGAAGTGTTAAAAACATATAAAACATGATAAAACAGTATGAGCCAAGAGAAATGGTTGGTTGGCGGTTTCCCCCTGTCAGTCAGTTGGGAAGATTATCATACCAAGATGGAAAAAACATGTCTATATACATATAGATATAAATAAATACATCTACCAATATCTATGTCATGTCTCTATAATACACAATTGCTGGAGGGTTGGTTCCCCAGAAAACTTAGGGTCTGAAGGCTTTGAACGGAGACAATTTGCTGTTTAGCCATTGGATGGAATGAGGTGCACCATTTTCAGAAAAACAAAGATGAACTTGGTGAATATATTCTGTCTACTTCAGATGTTTTTTTGCTGAAGAGGCAATTCCATCAAATCATGGAATCTAGGGGATTTACACATATTGGAACCCCCTTTAGCAGGTGTCTTATACTTGGAGGATGCGATTACATCATGGAATGTGAGGACAACGTGGGATGAAGACACGGCACAGCCCAGATCCCCTGAGTTCCAAGGCTCATGTTCCAGCTTCCCAAGAAA
Organism: Symbiodinium sp. clade C Y103; assembly: GCA_003297045.1. Classification (NCBI taxonomy): domain Eukaryota; class Dinophyceae; order Suessiales; family Symbiodiniaceae; genus Cladocopium; species Cladocopium sp. clade C. Next base: position 109,251 of record BGPT01001414.1, on the reverse strand, counting down.
GACCAGGAGCTGGCAGGAATCGGCGCAAGTTGGAATCCCAGACGTCAAGGGAAATTGGACAGGACACCATTTTGATTGTCTTACATCTTATGGCAAACACAATGGTTTATATGGTTTCCAATAAAGTTATCATACCTTCAAACAAAACAACAATAGATAAATTTGCGTATGTTTGTGATGGTATCCCCGTGAAAAAGATCTATGTCAGCACGTGCTGGCCAAGTTAGTCTGCTGGCCAAGCTAGTCTGCTGGCCTGCTGGATTGCTGATCTGCTACAAAAGCCCTGGCTCTCAGTCCCGCTCAGTGGGGATCTCCATAATCACATCCATTCGAAGGCTGGACTGCATGGGGCCAAGAACCAACACGGCCTCGTCGTACACCCAGTAGTACCCCGGAGCTTCTTGCCTGTGAGATGGCATAGGAAACAGCCACCTTGCAGCTGAATCTCATCCTCATTCGCCCAAGCTCCATGGGTGGGTCAACTCCCCAACCTCCGTCACCACTCCCATCCAATTCGCATTCAAGTCGCGTTCAGTCCCCGAAAACGGACAAGCACTCGCTAGGGAGCTGGGTTGATTCGAAGTTTTCCTACCTCCAAATGATGGCTGGGCGTAACTGGCAACTGTTTGAATGATCGGCGAAATTAAGAAATGCTGGGGAAATGGGTCATCGTCACAAAGATCAATGGGCTACGTCAGAATCAAAGGATAGAAAATGATACAAACCACTACATTACCCTCCATTCAGCAATTCTAGTGATTCAAAATGGTATCTGTATCCGTGTCCTAACTTGCTGGGCCATGAAATTCATGGTTCTAGCGCACTAATTAACCGTAAAAACTATGCGATATAGGGGTTGGTTGGCCATGAGGTCACTTAAAATGATCAATATATATATATATATATTACATGATTATACATGTATGTATATATATATATATCATTATATATCCAAATCAGCTCGGGGTTGAGCTTTGAACATTCAAGAGTGGACCAACCCAGACAGCGGATGTGACCCCTGAAATCATCCAAAGGCTTGTGGCTAACCAGAAAAAATACTGAAAACTAAGTAGCTGGAGTGACAATTCTTCGCAAAGAAAAGGGTGCAGACCTGCGAATAGGGATTGATCATGATTAATTCCCCAGTTATGGCAATATCTTAGTAGGGGGAATGATGACAATATTTCCCACTTGGGAATGATTCCCTCTATTAACCATCATCTATGATGCACGGGGTCGCTATAGTTTACCCAGATAAAATGAGATGTTCCCAATATTTTCAGACGAACCCAAAAGGCGGGAAAAGGTCGAAACCCCCCCGTGATGATGGTTGTTTTTGTCCATCAAAATACGCTGGGAAACCCAACAGACCTCCAATTTGACTATCCTATTCTGGTCAAATTGGGGCTAGCTATGATGGTTTTACATAATGTTTAGAGTTTTCCACTTTGGCTTTAGAACAGCATCAAACCAGTCATGCATACAATAAACTTCGGAAAAGCATCTTTATCTTTGTTTTAAAATACCGGAGGCCCCCTTGGCTTCTGCTTAAAGGGATTCCTTTGAAGAAACCTGAAGCAGAAGCTGCAATCTTCAGACATGGCCACACCAAAATCTTGAATATCTCAACCTCCAACTGGTTTTTGTGGTTTCCAAGAAGCATACTAAACAATCCTACACTCCTAAACCATAATTTTGTGCTAATGTAATTCTGTAAGTCACAAACCTGACATGAACTCATTTCGGGTTCCCCCAGCTCCAGTCACTCCCAGGAAACCCATGGCCTCTTGACAGTTCCTCGTTTCCAGCTCTTTCCGCCTCGTTGGTGGTTGGGTGGTTGACATCTAGGGGATGATCATCCCATTCGTTTAGGGATGGAAAATGAAAGATATCCGAGATATTAGAAGCCGTTTCAAAAACAATCGCGGACTCATGCGTCACCAAAAGATCTGAATTTTGGTACTGTAATAGTCAAAATGGGCAAACGCAATAAACCCGATCATAAACGCTCTTTTCGAGGATGGTCTATACAACCCATTTCTGGCAAGTCATTACGGATGCTTGTGGTCCCAATTTACCAATTTCATCAATGACCAAAATATGGGGATCAACTTTGGAAAAGGTTCAGCCAGAGCCACTTAGGGATCAAACATTGGCCAAAACGGCCCTTCAAAACCGCCCGCTTTTTGAATATTGGTCCCAAAGTGAAGTAGAAGAAGGTGGTGCCCTAGAGTTTGGCAACTTGTCTTATAAGCCAACTAGGGCTAATGAGGAATATATGGGTATATTATGTGTATACTGCATATCTTATATATACATATCGTTTGTTAGCTTGATCTATCCTCCAGCTCAAAACTTGCGAGGCACCAACGCCATTCTTGTGACAGGAAATGTCTCAAAAGTAAACTTACTGGTGCTTAGTGCTTAGTAGGGAATGGGGGAATGGATGATAGTTGGGATGATTATTAATGGTTATTATAGGTCATTCCCTCATTCCCTGCTAAGCACAAGTAAGTAAATGTGTGTTTGCCCTGTGTGTAAAGGAAATGTTCAGCCGTCGATAATGTGAAGTCATGCTAGGTCTTGAAACAAACGCTAGATGGAAGGACCTCACCATGACTCATGACTGACCATCCAGAATACATTCTACATACATGTTCATGAACCGAAACGCAACCATGTGGTTAGTGGTTGCTGACAGGGGAATTCTACCTATATACCCTATACCCTCATACTTGGCAAATCTTACATACCCGGCAAAAAGATGATCTTTAGGTGATCAACACATGTTCACCAACTCTTCACATGGTTTACCCAGAAAATAGTTCGTTGTTCATGGCTTTGCCGCTTAGCTACCTCCAGGGCCCGCGGCTGTTGTATTCGATGGAATATGGGTTCCCGATCAAAAAAAAGGAACGCGCAAGGCCCTGCATCTAATATAACAGTGGATGGTGAAGAGATTCGAAGATTGGCCAGGGACCCTACGAGTACCTCAAATGCAATTAATGATGCTGGTAGTGACTTAGTTGGTGCGAAGACAACCCATCCTGCCTAACAATTCTTTGATGTGGGGCAACCTCAGTTTATAAACCAGATGGAAAAAGACAGCAATGGTACCTATCTTGAACCCTGCCTTTCGAGTTTCCGTCCCCATCGTGCAGAATGACCACCACCCTCTGAATAACAGACTTAGGGAGGGTGTACCCAAAGACCGTCATTGTGATTGCTTTCAACGTGGAACTTACCCAACTATACAACCCAAGGGTCTAACACTGATCTGCGATTAGCAGTCCATACATCCAAATATCTACTATGGAAGACTGGACAGCGGGGTGCACCCACATCTTCACGGCCCAATGCGGGTACAAGTCGGAATTGGATACCCCAATATTATATGTGCCATTGCCAAAACAAGGTGTGGGTATAGGTGGTATGGTCATCCATCCCACAGTAGGAATCCTTTCCCATGGGTATACAGAAATCCCTATACGAATGGATTTATAACATTATAGATATACATGGTTATACAATCCAACTGACCATATTGAGTTATAACCTGGGATTTACCCTCTGGTAAACTAACATAGCTATTGAAAGTTGCCATTTATAGTGGATTTTCCCATTAAAAATGGTGATTTTCCATAGTTATGTTAGTTTACCAGAGGGTATAACCATCTTCCAATTGACCATATTCTTTCCAATATGGCACAATCCACCTGACGACTGACCGTCCACCTCCGGGCATCATCATCCACTTGCTTGCCAAGAGCAGTGAAACTGGGTGGATCCCAGGCCATGGCACCGTTAAGTGGTTGGGTCACCACGAAACCGCAACATTTTCCGAGGTGTCTGGAAAACCACCGATGACCACGGGAACAAATAAACCGGTGATACTATATCTCCAAAGCTTTTTTTCCAAAATCATGATCAATCATGCATAGTTTGGCGGATTGAACAATATGAAAACCAATTGTCATCTAAAATAATCATCAAATATCACCAATAATTCGTTGCTTAGCAAGTTGAACAACGTGAAAACCAATTGGGACCATCATCCACCAACCAGGGATAGGTGAAGTCGGACCAGTTGCAGCATCGGAAACATCTGAAACGCTGAGGAAATATGGAGGTTGCTACTAGTTGCATTCTGGGGAGGTCATAACCCTCCAGTTGCAAACCCAGCTGCAGGGTTTGTGAGAGCACAATCACAATCCCACTGCACCAGTTTGTTCACATTGTATTTCAGAAAGCTGAACTGTCAGACACTGCCTGAGCACCATTTGGCGACCACAGCGACCAATTCCAATGACTTTTATAACAAGGCCTCCAGGTGGTTTCATTGAAAGATGGATTGTTTTTAAGAATTGTAAAATTGGTAAATTCTTAAATCCTTGAACAATTCCATCAAAATGCCCTATGGCACTTAATTTTTTGCCCAATGTCTATCAGGACCATTTAGACAATTAAGTTGACCACTCTCAGCCAAAACAAAAAAAGTCGGGGCAACAACCACTCCACAAACCCCAACACCTATCTCTTCCATCCTTTGTCCTTTTCTGACGCATACACACACCACTGAGCCAACCACCCACACCCCTGGCGAACCAAAAAAAATCACGCCTGGAACTGATGGCCAGAAGTTTTTTCCGGAGATCATCGTCCACCTGAGGAAGGAGCAGCAACATAACAAAACCCATATGTTGGATGAGCTCGGAAAGGTGATTGACATTAATAGAATATAGTGTTTTTTAAGTTTTTTCATTCCCATCCGGCACCTGAAACTCTTGAAGTCTACACAGTTGGGTAACAAAAGTGAAGGCTATGAGAATCGCTGAGACATGATCCAGCTAAGACGACCCTGAGCTACGAGTTGGATCATCACAATGGACTACGTTTTGGTTTCACAACGCCTGAAGATTGGGGGTCAATAGGTTGGAACCACATCCCAGATCCATGCTGTCGTGTTGAAGACCCAGAGGGGGCTCAAACATCTCCTGTTTCAGACGTTAAAAAACCCGCATTATACGATCATGCTCACAACATCGCCAGCAGCTGGCATCGACAGGTGAAGCCCTTCATATTCACAGCAACTAACATCAACAACAATCACCGTTTCGCTGTAATAATTGTCCCTTTTACTTTAGTTTTTGCTCGAGCGGTATGCTACATGGTAATTAGGCTACAAAACTGGTACAGTATGGCTGTCTATTTTCGGGTTTCTAGCAGCTTTCCGTTTCACCCAAGCCTCATGCTACATGGTACTTATAATGGGATGTCAATGTGCAAATACACCCTCCTCAGGTGAGCAACTGAACGGCGAGGTCAGCCCCTGTAAGATATATTCTGTCTCTCACTCAACGAAATACTTCCAAATACAGCTAGCATTAGAACCGTGTCTATCATCTCCATCTCCTCTGGTTCTATGACAATTATACAATTCTTGTTGGTTGAATCCCCAACTCAAAAGATTACGTATGCCCTCTGGTAAACTAACAGTTTGCTATTGAAAATGGCCATTTATAGTTGATTTTCCCATTAAAAATTGTGCTTTTCCATAGCTAGGTTAGTTTACCAGAGGGTATACATGCCAGTTTTGATTCTCAAAATTTATCAAATCCCAAATTGGCGGGCTACAGCACAGCATCAGCAACGAACGCTCTGCCCCCTGAGAATCAACACCAGAACTGCATCCTCTTCCAATCTCCGTGGCTGCCATTCTGACCTGTCGCATGGCCGGAAGATCTGCTGTCGCCCTGCTATCAGCAGTGGTTCTTGCTGGCTGGGTGTCAGGGTTCAATTAGGACTCAAGCAAAAAAACTAATCTAAATTCCAATATGATGTAATCCATACACAATAGTGTTTGCTCAAAAAAAAAAAAGCATTGGATTTTGTTTCCAGGTGATGGTTTAAAAAACCCATCCCGAAAAATATTAGCCATCTCAGCCAATCATCCCAGGTGTGGTTGAAACATGATACATATTTGAAACTCCAAACCAGTGATTAAAAGAGAAAACCCTGCTTCTACCAATCTGAATCCAACCACGTCCCGCCTTTCAGGTCGCAAGCTGGGTCGCAGGTAATGCGTCATCGAGGGGCCGGAACGGAAAAGGGTGCCTTGATCCACAGGAGAAATCAGGACAAGGGAACAGTCAAATGGAGGATCAATCTTTAGTTCATGGATGATTTATGGGTTTTATTTGACCAGAATTAATGGGTTCCGTTGTTGGGTAATTTATGAATTTATGACGCAAGTTCTTAAATTTATCACGCAACCTCGAAGACTATGGGTCCCACATTGACTTCATTGTCAAATATGACCCAATTGGACTGACATCTACAGTGACTTTTAGAAGTTGTATTTCCATTTGGGTGATTTGTGGGGAAGTGGGCAAATCTACATAAACCAAACTAACTATACATTGACAATCTAGGTAGAGGATGAATGGAAAGCAAACATTCCCGTCACGTACAGTAGGGATTTCAAACTGAAATCAAATCACCGCTCGCCCGGTAGGTCAGGCCAGGGAGAGCCTGACATGAAAAATGCTATACATGGTTGTTTTGCACCAGGATGATTTCAATCATGATTTTGAACTCAGAAAAGAACATAGAAGAACTGCAAGTGAGGTCCATTGTATTGCTGAATATCTTACCATGCTTGGTGGTCATACATGTCTGACAGTAGGGTATCTCAAAATCCAGTGCTTAATCATGTTCCCATTAAATTGCCATTTTATGGTGGTATGCTCATGTCAGACACAGCCATCCCATATCATATGTGATCCCTTAATCTCCCAACGACCTCACCCCTACGCCAAAGGGCTGCTGATGGATTGCGAAGCGTCAAGATGACCTAGCGGAACCGTGCCAGGATGAGACAAGATGCAAGGCGTTTTACCATGTTTTACCATGAAAAATGGGTTTCAAGCTGCTTGAAACATCTTCAAACCATCCTGAAATGGAGCTTAATATGGAGCTTTCCTGAAATGGGGCTACCCCCAAATCATCCAAGTCATGGATGACCATTTTGGTATTGAAACCTATGATTTTGGGGTAACCCCCCCATTTTAGGAAACCACCATATGTATAATATATATACATATATAGCCAATAATTGAAGATTCAACCAACTCTCCCAGTTCACTGACACCCAGCGGATGAACTGAAGTGGGATATGGTCATCCATGGGTATGTGTCACTGAGGTCCAGGGAGATCACATATGTTTGTCATCTTTAAATTTTTATACGTACATAACTATAAATATACTATATGTATGTATTGTATATACCCCTACTATAATGTATAGTACAAACACCTATAAACCCATGTTTTCTTGTTGGCGTTTTTCCAGCCCCATCTGAAACAGTCAATCGGGACTCATCATCCAGTTGTTTAGGGTTGACAAAAAACAATCACATTGAAACCACTAACCAGATCAATCTGGATAAATCCTAGTGATTTATTGTACCCTGAAAAGCTCGGCAAAATTGAAATAGTAACCCTTGATATTTACTATAAATAATATCATGTAATTATCATATCTAGTAGAATAATATCTAATATATATATATATGCACTATATATAGGTTAGATATCCACGACTATGCCGGCTTGTTTTTTTAGCTATTCCATCCCCAAGCTCCTATGGCTCCCGACTCTTTGGAGGCGTGGAAAGCCTCATCCTTTCGAGGGTCCCGGCTCCTGGCGTTATGACAAACCATTTATACTTGGAGGATCATCCCACTTAGTAAGTGGTTCATAATGGTTACTAATCCATTTATAGATAGGATAGTGGATGATCCTCGAAGTAGTAACCATTATCCTATCCTATCTATACTTGGTGGTTAATAACCATGGTTATAATCCATTTATAGATGGGATAATCCACTTAGGAGACTTACTAACCATGGTTCCTAACCACTTACTAAGTGGGATGATCCTCCAAGTAGTGGGTAACACAATGCCATGTTTACCACCCATTTGGAAATGGTGTATACCACCCATTTATGGTGAGTCATTGGGTATGGTTGATAGCTGTGTTTTACCAACATAAAATAGTGGTTATAAATGGAGATATTCTAAATGGATGGTGATAAATGGTTGGTATCAATACCATAAATGGTGATAAATGGGGATGTCATAATGACTGGGAACAAGAATGCTATTGTCAATGGTAGTATCACCATAGTATGGTTGGGAATCCTATAATGGTTCTAGTATCACCGTGGTAGTATCAACCATATCATTCTAAATGGCTTTGGAATTGTCCATAGTTATGGGACTAGCATCACCATACCATTTCTAACGGTTGTTGTAGTGGTTTTTATCTATTCCATTACCCAATTACCACCCATAGTAATGGAATGTATGGGGACAATATCCACTACAATTGTGGTTGGTAATGTATCCCCAAAAGAGACTATCCCCACTTAGAGTGGATTAATTTCTTATGGAGAGTGTAATGGAATATATCATCAAGGCCGTTTACCCTCTGGAAAACCAACAGTTCGCTATGGAAAATCACCATGTTTCATGGGAAAATCAACTATTTCTATGGCAATGTTCAACAGCAAACTGTTGGTTTACCAGCTACCCAAATCAGCTTGAGTTGTATGTTTCCTCATTACATCCCCCCAAGGCGGTGCCCCGAAGGTCATTGGCTTGGATATTTGGTGAGCTTCATGATGGGATACAGTGATACGCAATATGATGTAGGAGATATGTATATACATCATATGTAAATATACATAGATAGCAACACACAATATGATGATTGTAGTAACCCATCAAATCAGTTTACCCAAATCATATCTAGTTGGAAGTTTCCAACTTTCCAACTCAAAACCTGGTTGGTGGTTGAGCCAACCCCCAGAAAAAGAAAAAACAACATACTTGTCATTTGGGATCATCATCTAATTTCGATGGATGAACAAGAAATGTTGAAACCACCAATCAAATAATCAGGGTTGCCAGGTACAAGGAAGGTAAATAAAGAAAGAAGCAAAATTACCTATTCCTTTTCCCCCCTGGTGGATATTATATACCTATCATAGGCTGGACCCCTGAGAATTGTGATATTTTATGGGGTTGACCAAGCCTGCTGACTGGTCTACGGCCTCTCGGAACTGGTACTTTGGATGCTGCCTTCAGCTGCTCGCTCCGCAGCCAAGTTTAGGAGAAAGTTTGCTGAGCCAAGTCTGAGGGATGGAGCGCCCCCAATGATTCCCGGTTATCCACTGCTTTCTTTGTCAGCGCTGGTATTTTTTAGCATCCGAGCATCGCACCGGATGAAGGAATCCAGCTTGTGCTCAGTTCGCCAAGTTCGCAATAGAGGATGCTCAAGGTATGTCCACTCAGACAATTTTGCCCATGTTCCCAACTTTCTTGGTAAAGAAAGGTGTCCCTAATTGGATCGGCTCAACATGATTGACTGATTGACGCTGAAATTTGGGTGGGAATCCCTTCCCCTGTGGTTTAGTGTTGGAATGTTGATTTTTGTTGATTGTTATATTGTTACAATGCTACATCATCTAATATTGCTTTTATCAATCCGCATTTCAGGATGGGGAACCCTGGGTGAATATAGACTTATGAAATCCTCCAAAATGACAATCACCATCGAAGAAAGTAGGCACCCCCTTCTTCAGCCAAGTCCCCAAATCTATCCCAGAGTCCATCTTAACTTACAATATGAGATATGAGCAGCAAGTAAAATACATATACAAATAATCAAGGTCAATCTTCAGCCAGGTCCATCTTCAGCGATATCTATGAGTAGGGAATATATATATATATATACAGCAGTGTTTTCCAAGCCTTGGCTATCTATCTTATAGCTTTGATATGTCTCTGCTAAATGTGCCATCGTCAAAACATGGAGTTAGTGAGCTTTCTGTGGTAAACCCAACAATAAACCAACCGTTTGGGGATGGTTTATAAGACCCGTTTATGGTGATTTGAGGTTTGGGGGGGTTATTTATTCTTGGCTTTACCACATTAATTGGAAAACAAATATAAATAAACATAAATAATATACAGAGTAAATAAACAGAAATCAACAAATTTTTGACTATGGCAGTTTTTTTTTGGTCGTTGAACAACTCGGCTTCTAGATATCCCAAGAACTCTTTGATCGGCGCGGCCTATAGGCTCCATGCTGCCATCTGTCCCAGGACTTGTGATGTGTTTCCCGTGGCTTTCTGCTTGAAACCCCTACAGTATATCCATGAGTATCCGAATATGTATATGTATAATTAGTATATTTGGATATATTTGGTGGAAAGGATGGCCATGGTTTCAACATGTTTCCATGTTTAAAGAAAACCGTAGATGTTTCCTGAAATGAATCCAATTTTCTTGAAAAGGGGACGACATCCATTAAATTTTCTTGCAGCAAAACCATGCGAAACCAGAGGTTTCGCAATTATGAAGGATGATTGTCCTGTTGAATATTCTGGGCTTCTGCGGTTGAATGTTTGAAAGGTATACGGTGATTGTACGTGATCCGTGGGGCACAACTGTAAATTTGAATCACAGTGTATCCCCACCTCTGGAAATGTAGCTGGTGCGCATGCTGCTTGGTGATTGAACTTCATCAGCTGCATATGCATGCATAGTTCCTTTCGTTTGAGCTCAAAATGTCGGAAGTACAACAAGTCAAGCACCGCTGGAACAGGTACCAATGGGGCCATTATGGCATTATGGATCCACACCCACATTTTGCTCGGTGAAGCAGTCAATTTTGCAACTGAAGCGGTGAAAAGTGTTGATTCAACAAATGCGGAGAGGGTAGGCGTATTGATTGGGAACTCGACTTACAAACAAGAGGCAGTCATGATCCGAAACACTAATCACATATGCTATCTTTCGATGCAGTGCATTTTCATAACGCTGAATCCCACAGTTCAATATATTCAAAACACTTTTTACTTTCATGCTCCTGAGAGCTAGTTGGTGGCCATCATTGCAGTCCAAGTATGCGATGTCTCAACTTGGGCTATCCTATATGCAACATGTTGCAACAGGGTTATAACTCAAAACCATGGGTTATAACATGTCCAAACCATCTGGATCTTTCATAGATCAACATAATTTAACTTGATGTTTTCCTTGCTAATATATGCTAATATCAAGCATCATTGAATTTCCTTGCTAGTATCAAGCTTCTTTCAAAGGTTGCTATACATTCTCCACATCATTCCCACCCACCAATTTTCCTCTCACTTTTGCGGTCACCCAATACATGCGGTCACCCAGCGGCTTCGACGCGAGTTGCTAGAGGTGCCGATCGGAAATGTGAAGGTAGAACTAAAGTAATGAATATTGGTCGCAATCATCATCAAATAATCAAATATATTTATATAATATATATATATACATGTGGCTCTGGTCGCCACTACTCCCACAAACATAGCGGGGGGGAAGTGGATGTTCTAAACATGTTGCCAGAATGGACCCTATATATTTGGTAGTTGAATTACTACCCATACTTGGGTTGCATTGGAGAATCGTGATGTGGTTTGATTCTTCCCGATTCTTCCTCGATCTTTGTATCTGAAGAGCCGAAAAACTCAGACTCAGAACTGTCAAGTTCCGATCTCCTTCAGAGATCATCTGAAAAAACATCTTAATTGGCTCTCAGACCCAAGGACGTTCGCGATGGGATGGGAGCACCTCAATCCATTTCTCCCATCAGATTCTATCAACTTAGTTTGCAACCCAGCAGACAAACTGCCCACATGGACAGCTTGGTTCACTTGGTCCCTCAATTGTCCCTCACCAGATCTGAATGGTTCAGCGGCCAAGGCGTTTGAACACAACCCACTTCACCATCTCCATGGGGGTTTCCGAGAAATCACCCGTTGGGAGTCAACCCACCATCTGAGTGCAGCAACCCAAACGTCGAAGGTACTTGCTCTCCTCCATACTAGCCTGGCACTGAGACTTCTGATCACTTGGTGAAAAGGGAGGGTTATATACCCACTGTGACCTCACTGGAATATATGGTTAGTAATTATAGTAAATCATCCCCAAATGGCCTTAATTCAAATTAGTGAATTATATATATATGTACCATCTGGTAAATTAACATAGACCCTGGCAGTTGTTGGGATTGGAAGATAATTGTTTCCTCTAAAAATAGCTATGCTCAGGGTCGAACTGTTAATATACCAGATGGTAAGTTATACCCGAAGATTTGTTTCTGTTCAATTCTGTTGGAATATCAAGCCTATTCATAGCATGTATCCATCCATAGGGATAACATAGTACAGTTGCACATGATGTGCACTTGGGCCTTTGGCTCAAGAANGTGCTGCCGTTTCATGGTAGCGGAGCCTCGGCTCCTCTAGGCTGCGGTTAGCCCCGCGCCTAGGCCCTTGGCGGGTGGAACCGCCTCGGGCAGCCAGTTACGGGTAGCCCCGCACTGGCAAGATAGCCCCTAAAAGAAAAAGGGGCAAGCGCTCGGCAGAAGCGCAAGAAGCCCGCATACAAAAGGGCATCAGAAAGAGGCTTGAGAGAGTTCAAGCCCAAGCAGAAGAAAGATACCCTGAGTTCCTGACCCCGGGGAGCTCATCAAGGGAGCCAGGAAGGTCACCAAAGAAAAGAAAAGAAAGAGAAGATCCAGGAGACAAAGGGATCAAGAGCCTGAGGCCAGTGGAGGTATCAGGCTGAGGTCAGTGGCACCAGAGACCGGTGTCAGACTGAAATCAGTGGCACGCAGTCCAGTTGCAAAACTGAGATCAGCGCCACCTGAAAGAAGAACAAGGAACCAAAGGCACATCGAAGTGAGAAAGAGGTACCAGATCGGTGCTGAGATCGCCAGTAGAGGCAAGAGATCTTGGAAGACATCCAGGTTCCATCAGAGGGTTGAGCTCAAGAAACAGTTAGCCCCGTTCGTTCCCAGAGGAACAGTTGGAAACAGTATCAAAGAAACTATAGGTCCTGATTGCAGCTCCTGTGACGAGAGGACCAAGCAAAACCGTGGTCCTGCAGCTGCATTTGCAAGGANAACAGTATCAAAGAAACTATAGGTCCTGATTGCAGCTCCTGTGACGAGAGGACCAAGCAAAACCGTGGTCCTGCAGCTGCATTTGCAAGGAAAAGGCTTGAGAAGGCCAGGGAACGTTCAGTGTCCCACAATCCTGCAAGGCTGAACCTCAGGAGAATCAAAGTGAGAGTGAGAGACCTCCTTGGGATAAGGAAGGAAACGCGTCCATTCCCAAAAGTGGACAAGAAAGACCAAGAAGAAGAAGAGGAGGAGACTTTTGAAGTAGAGCCTGAAGACTATAAGGACGACGGACCTGATTATGGAGGAGGGTCAGATGACGACAGAACAGGCTCAGCTGCTCAATGCATTGCAGCAAATTAACCAAAGACTGGGTGAGCAGCAAAGCCAAATCACCCAGCTGCAAGCAGCACAGACCCGCGCGCGTGGAGAAAGTGAGCTGTCAGGGATGGTGCCTACGGCTCAGTTGGTTCAAGATGCCATGCAAATGGCCAACATTGGTAACAGTTCAAGTTCAAACTCAAGGGATCCTGGGGTTACCATAGACACAAGACAAATTGGTAAACCAGAACAATTCAAAAGTGACTGCTGAGTATTCTGATTGGAGTTTCGTTTTCAAAGCGTACATGTCATGCATCTCCACGAATTACATCAGTTTGTTTGAAAGGATTGAAGCTTCCAGGGNTCCTGGGGTTACCATAGACACAAGACAAATTGGTAAACCAGAACAATTCAAAAGTGATCCTGCTGAGTATTCTGATTGGAGTTTCGTTTTCAAAGCGTATATGTCATGCATCTCCACAAACTACATCAGTCTGTTTGAAAGGATTGAAGCTTCCAGGGTACCCATGCCCAACCGTTTGTTGGACCCAAATGACAAAGCCCTGTCAGCACAGTTGTATTATGTCCTAGCAATGCTAGTCAAGGGACGTGCATTGGACATCATTCAAAACTCGGGGCCGGGTGAAGGGGTCGAAGCCTTTAGAAAGTTGGAGGAGACCTATCACCCCAAAGTTGCTTCACGGTTTGTTGGAAGTTTGTCGTTGATTTTATCAACACGTTTCAGTTCAGACATTGAATCAGAGTTGGAGTTGTTTGAAAAGAATATCAGAAGATACGAACAAGAATCTGGCAAAACCCTCGATGATGAAATCCTGTTGGGTGTGGTTATCAATGGATTGCAAGACAACAGCATGCGTGACCACATCATCAGGAACTCCAGCAGACTCACTACATACCAGTTGGTCCGTACTGAGCTGTTGGAAATTGCCAGAACCAGCAGGGTCCTNCAGCATGCGTGACCACATCATCAGGAACTCCAGCAGACTCACTACATACCAGTTGGTCCGTACTGAGCTGTTGGAAATTGCCAGAACCAGCAGGGTCCTCAATCAGATGCCGGTTCCCATGGAAATTGGTGGGGTACCCAAAGGCAAAAGCAAAAGCAAGGGTCAAAGTAAAGGACCAAAAGGTAAGGGGAAATCCAATGATCAGAAAGGATCATCATCCAAGGGTAAGGGTCATGGGCAGAGTGGACAGAAGGGAGAAAACCCCAACAAAGACAAAGAGTGCCACTACTGCCACCGTAAAGGGCATCTCAAAGCTGATTGCCGTGTTCGAATCAGAGATGAAAAGGCTAAGAGTGGAAAAGGGAATAANTGCCACCGTAAAGGGCATCTCAAAGCTGATTGCCGTGTTCGAATCAGAGATGAAAAGGCTAAGAGTGGAAAAGGGAATAAGCCTAAAGGCAATGCAGCTGTTCCTGAGGAAGAGCCCCAAGGTGAACCATTGTCAGCTACGGTTGATCAGGATGATTTGGATTCATTTGTTGCCGGTGCC
>BGPT01001414.1:72663-87942 GCA_003297045.1 Symbiodinium sp. clade C Y103 | reverse complement strand
AGGCAATTCCCTTGTGTTTTGACGGATTGCTGTGACCCTGCTGTGACCGGGTCGTGGCGACTTTTCCGCAAGCGATTTATCCACATTCCAGAAAATTGCTGTGACTTCAGCCCTCAACTGTACCTATCCATCCATCTACCTATCTATATGTCTACCTATCTATCTATCCTGTCTATCTGTCTGTCTGTCTGTCCATCCGTCTGTCTATCTATCTACCTATCTATCTTTCTACCCGCCTATCTATATTTCCTGTTCATCTGTCTATCTATCCATCTACTTTTCTATTTGTTTGTCTATCTCTTCATCTATTTTCCTATCTATCTCATGTTTCCTGTCTATCCATCTATCTTCCTATGTGTCTGTCTATCTCTTTATCTACCTATCTATCTCTCTACCTATCTATCTCTCTATCTATCTGTCTATCTGTCTATGTGTCTAGCTGTCTATGTGTCTAGCTGTCTATCTGTCTAAAGTCTAGCTGTCTAGCTGTCTATCTGTCTATTTGTCCATCTACCTTTTCATCTATCTGTGTTGCTCTCCGAAAGTAAGCAAGTACACAATGCTACCATCAAACCTGAAAGTTGCCAGGTCCAAAACGAAGCAATTCTGCGAGACTTCCCCATTTTTCGAAGTTGACACCATCAAAAATGAAGCAATTCTGCGAGACCTCCTTCAAAAAATGGAAAGTTGAGTCTGCAGCTGACGGTCTCGTACCAATGCGTTTGGCGATTTTTCCACTGCATCTCTCTAAAGTACTGCGCCTGCCACGAAAAGGCCAGGTCATAGAAAGTGCTGCACCTGTCACGCGCAATCTTCGTAGCAAACCTAAGGAGGATGCTTCAAAATGCAACCCTTCTGTGAGGAAATCAGGGCCCTAACCTCCTAAATCTCCTAAGATCTCTCATGAAGATGTCTCTTGCATTGCGCTTGCCACGCAAACTGCATCTTTCATATTCTTTCATATCTTTCTAGATCCTCTTCAAACGCCCCACGTCTGCCATCGTTTGTGCCACTGCCACGAAAACCAACACGTTTTGCCGACTTTTGACAACGTGCAGAATCCATTGCGCCTGCCAATGCCTGCCACGAAAATGACATTTGAACGTCCAAAAGTGGTGCGAACATGTCGTGCTCTTACCATTTTGACTTCCAGATGTGCTTCGCCCCATAGCCGCGTGCACTTTTTCAACGATTCAGCTTCCAAAAATGTTCCGACAATGGTGTGCTTTTACTATTTTGACTTGGAAATGTGCTTCGCGTCACAGCAGTGTTCACTTTTTGAACTTCTCAACTTCCAAAAGTGCTTCGAACATTTTGCGCTTTGTACGTTTTGACTTCGACATGTGCTTCGCGCCGCAACGCCGTGCACTTTTCGACAGCTCAACTTCCAAATGTGTTTCGCGCCACAAGGGCGTGCAATTGTTTATCTCTCATCTGGCCAGATGGCTCCGCACCCGCCGCTTTAGCGAGCCTACTTTTCGACCCTCCAGAGCCATAATACATTGGCAAAATGCAGTGTTTCGCGACTTGTACTTTTTCGCCCTCGCTCTGATCTTCTTTCTTCGTGAAGTAGTGAATCAAAGATCAGCTTGGACCATCTGATCATGCAGGTACAACTATCCCACCGCAACAAACACACCCAAAGAGTTCTTCTGACGCTTTCTCTTCTCTTCTCTGACTTCTTCTCCTCTGACTCTTTCTCTTCTCCGCCTCTTCCCACCTCTGCTGTTTCATTTGTCCATATTGTCGGAAGTTTGACGTCTAAATTTCCTTCGTTTATTTATATACCAATCAGATGTATATACATATAATTCTGACATATTGATATTGTACACTCACCTCATTCTTCGCCAGATGGGTCTAGTTTCATGGAGGTCGTTGTTTTGATCGACACTTGGTGCACTTGCAACGCCATCGATGCGCGCGCGGGCGGTTCGGATCCGTCCTTGGCCGTGCTATGGATTTCGGATATTTGCAGCTCGGTGTTGAAGATGGATTGATGGACATCATTGGGGTTGCTGGGGTATATAAACCATTACTACCGGAGGGGAAGTGATGTAACCATCAAGACTCTAGACTAGAAATATTATAAGAGGGGTCATCGGAACACAAATGAACTATGATGGGCCAATGATGGGATTGATGCCCTGTTGATTTGAAGAAGGGGGCACGAAGCATATTGCACTAGTTTGTTTATTGGGGATTTGATAACCTCTAACAGGGATACCCGTTTACCAACCAGTCTAAGGGGATGGGATGAAGGTGTTTTTTGTGGCTGACTTCGGGTGCCGTACAGGCATGGTACAGAAAGGCGGTAATGAAACAGATGAAGTAAACCAGTTCTATATGAAATATCCCCAGTTCATGAACGGATTGTAATTTATAAATCACACGCAACTTTGGATTAGTTGGATGCACATCCAAGAAAACAATTATGGGAAAACCTTTACGCCTTTGGATGGGTACAGAAACACATTTTTGTCACAAATAGGCATGTTGCTGATATTATTTTTTTTTGCACATGTTTGAGATGCAGGGTTTCAAAGATTGGCCATGATAAGGTGTTCAATTCAAAATCACGTTATATGTAAAACATGACTCAATTTTTTGAAAACACATATCACTTTATGGTAAGGAAACTAATTGAGGGGTACCTGTAGAAACTGGTGGGTGTGCATTATTGTGGTGGTGGATGGATGTTGGTTGGGGGTAACTTTGAAATACCAACCTGGCTGACAACTACCAAATTTGTTTGGTATGAAATTTGTTTGTCGCGTTTGCAAGTAACTTTGAAGAGCACATAGAAAGCTAGCAAAACGGAATTTGACCGAAATAACAACTATCAATCAGGAGGCTGGTATCCAGGAATCATGTATGAGATTTCGGATTTTTATCTCCAGCATGCCGGAATTGTAAAGGTTTGTCCCTTTGGAGGCTTAACATGCCATAGGGAACGGTTCAGAACGGTTCGGACTCTCCGGGAACGGCGTCATCCCAGTGGGCTGGTGGTTTTCCCCCATTGATATCCGATTCTTTCCCATGGCATGCGGTGAAAAAAGGTTTGGTCTTGTACACCTTGGAGGCCCTTATCTTGGTGAAACTTGGCATAAAAAATCGAATGAAGATCTGGCGCAATTTGAATGGATTATTTGTAGAACACTTGTTTTGATTATTAACATCTATTCTTGGAAACCCCAAAAAGATAGACTCAGAGATGACCAGTTGGAATTTAGACGGCAGCATTTCGGTTGGAGATGGAAAAAATGGAAAAACACCGTTTTGAATGGGAACATGGTCTGCCCTTTAGTCATCAAACATGGTTGGCTGGGAAATCCCCGAACTGAACTATATATATATATATAAATGGATGTTTTCAATGGGAAAATCATCTATAAATGGGGTGCTTTCCACTGTCTTTTTGTACTCCCGGAGGGCAGTAAGATTTCCACAGGGTGCCGTTTTTTTTTCTCCTATGTGAGATTTGTCCTCCCGCAGTCAGCCGCAGTCAGTCAATGATTCATATGCTTTGGTGGTTTGTTGTTTCCCAGAAACGAGGTATGCCGCCACCATGTTACGATATTTTTTTGTGGAGAAAAAGTGATGATTGATTGTACATTTGATTTTGGAGTACTCTATTTTTGGATGGCTGTTTGGCTTAGCTGGCGTGTTTTTTTATTGTATGAATCTGCTGAATGCCCTTATCGAAAACTAATGTACGACAAAAAACCTGGATGACCCACTTGGAAGTCGCAGGTTCGCGGCTATGGATATCCATGGTTTGATTCTAGCCCCAAGCGATGTCAGTAGCACCAAACTGGCACAAAAGTGGCCTGAATTGTCAAGCTCCCCATCAAACTGATGTAAATGTCAGATTTTTCATTGGTGTGATATACCCTCTGGTAAACTAACATAACTATGGAACATCACCATTTTTTAATTGGAAAATCCACTATAAATGGCCATTTTCAATAGCTACGTTTAATTGCCAGAGGGCTCTCCCGTGCATCCGGCGCATCTCCTGGTTGGATTCTTCAAGAACAAGTGATATGGGCGCAATCTGGATCCATGTGGGGCACAACCAGCAAATTCGTCTCAGTGGATTTTGGTTTAAGGAAAATCTAGAGGAAACTATGGTCTTTAACATGTTTTTTACCATCAAATATATGGTTTCCTGTAAACTGTTCCCATCGTCCAATTCTGTGATCGTCATGGTCAGAACGTCTTGTTTCTCAGGAGTTTGACAGGCATGGCATTCATCAAGGATTGGATGATGCTAATGGACGTGGGCCTTTTGGCGCTGTTAGTCCTGGCCTATGAAGATCCAATTTGGTTGAAACCTTGTAGTCTCCATAAATCGGGGTACCCCAAAATGGATGGTTCAGGGTGGACATTTTCCATATGGGACAATGACTCTATGCCTGCAATTCAATGCCAAAGGGCCAAAAGGGGATGGAATATCATTAAGAAATCACCAAACATCATGCGTGAGACATGTCTAGGGCTCAAGTTGCAGGCACTGCTGAACCATTATATACAAAATTCCACAGTGTGAGTCCCGGATCAAGAAGCAACAACTGTTTTAGGTGGTTACCACCGAAATAGTGAGAAAGTGCTTGGTACCCCAACCATTAGTTAATAGATTGGAGGTTTGAGGTTTATTCCTCCTGGGCTATCATGAAAGCAACGTGCTACAATGCCAATCCCAAACTAAGAGGAATGTCACTGTTTAACTAGCCCAGCACCGATGCATGCAGGGACTGGCTAGGCTTGTGCGCTGCGGGTATTCAGGCATCAATACATCGGTATTGTTTCGACCAACCTGGGTCTTGGTATCTACAGTTAACCCAATGTCTAAGAAACATTTGAGTGGGAACATCTTGGATCCATTCCCAACCCAATGACGTACTGGAAATCTACGGTATGACGGTATGACATTCTGAATTATGAGCCACCCTTTTTCCAGTTGAGCTTTCTGGCATCGGGCCACCTGGCACCCATGAGCGCCTGGCAGCCCAGGTATCGTGTCCTGTGGCTGGGTGGAAATCCTGCTAGTGCAGTTCACGCCCTCTGCGGACTTCCTCGGCTTTCGGATCAAGGCGACAAACCGAACATGGTGCAACTTCGAGTTTGGTAGCTGGCATTCCCCAGCTGGGATCTGTTGATTTTGTGGTTTCGAATTATATTTTTATATATTTTTATATACACTACCTATTTTTATATGTATGTATATGTATTTATATACACACACACGCATATATATATATATATATTATTATTGTTACTATTGTTATTATTTTTATTACTATTGTTATTATTTTTATTTTTATTAATATTATTGTTATTGTTATTATTATTATTGTTATTATTATGATTATTATGATGATTATTATGATTATTATTATACATTGTATTCCATTACAATATTTTGCACACGCATTTATACATACATGTATATATATATATGTATATATATATATGTGTATATTACATATATATATATATATACATGTATGTATAAATGCGTATTTCTGCTGAACAACAATGTAATTTGTACATTATATATATATATATATTTACTTAGTGTATATATACACATGTGGTATTTATATATAATCATATATATATATATATATATCAATATATGATATGATATATGATACATACATATTGTATTAATTATATTTGTTTAGTTTTTCCTATATTTGTAATTTGGATCATTTAGATGATAAAGATGTTACTTTTGAGCAGTTTGCTACTGTCCTTTGGTAGGGTTCTTGCTGTGGGAGAACCCCAAAGTCGACGATGAATGCTGATCGCCTTCAGAACTCTGTGAATGGCAGGTTGGCCCCACCCCCTATAATATTTGGATAAATTCGGAATAAATATAATCCATTGAGAATCCAGTATTATCCATTGTATATCCATTGATTCTCCATTAAGAATCCATTGATCATATTTGGATGACAATCCTGTACTGTATTTCAGGTCGGCGATTCAGTATATTTTATTTAGATTATATCCATGCAAATCCATGATGCATACCTATATAGAATGCTTGGATGGTTAGTGAGGGCAATCCATTGACGATCCATTAATTCTTCATAATCCATTGTTTTGAATTAATTGCCGTGACCTCACTGTGATGTCATTGGAATGATGGTTAGTAAGGGGAATCATCCCCAAATGGCCGGATGATAACAACATATTTTAAGGTTAGTGAATTGATATAATTCAGCCAGATAATATTGAATTTCCTCCCAGAACCCCTGGGTTGCTGGGTGTCATTAGGACTGCAAGTGACAAGAGTATGATGTTATGTTTACACGTTAAAATACGGAACAGAAACCAATGAGCTGCAGAAGTAGCAGAAACACTCAGCGTTGCAATGTCAAATCTACTGGATATCCTAGTCCGAAACGAAATAAATAAATACCCAACATACAACAAGTCAATTGTTGTATAGCTTTGTATTTTTTTGGTGTGTTTTTGGTTTCAAATCCTTGCCCTCAAACCAAGCAAACAAGAAACAATCAAAACATATTCCTGAGACGGTTACATCAAGTTATTGACATATCAAAAAACTGGGTTTAAAAGTCCCAGTGGAAGGTTCCAGGTACACAAAAGGGGCCAAACTGACGAGTCATAAAGCTGCCTCACCTCACTCAAGCCATCCAATCAATTTTTTTCGGCTTCAGATTTCTCACATTCACGGCCATAAGCAAACGTACCATGAGTAGTTCAGGCTGATAATCCCATCCCTCTAATATTAAATACACCCCGAATGGTTCCCCAAATTAAAGAAATCCATACTAAACCTATGTATGATTATGTATGCCATATAATATATGCACACACACATATATATATATATATATGTATATGCAACTATACATAGAATTTTAATTTTCAATAATGCCAAGCCCCCAAAGCCCCAGTTGATACTATCCCAAGCGTAGCACGCGCAGGTCCTACGCGTCCTACGCTTGGTCCGCATTTTTCGGCCCATCCGACTCCTCAAGCGGGTGAGGGCCCTGCGTGAGCACCTTGGTGCTTGAGGGTTTGATGGGAAAAACATGGGAAAACACGGAAAAATATGGTGACTTGCCCCCTGGTAATGCCCCCTGGTAATCAAGGGTGGTAATTGAACATCACCTAAATGGACGTTTCCAGTTGGGAAAATCATCTATTACATGAATATAGATGTGAGCCTCCGGTGTCATCTAGCGTGGCTGGCAATGGAAAATCCCCGAACTAAATGCGGATTTCTAGCTGGGAAAATCATTGAGCTAGGTGGGGGATTTTCCAGCAAGCCATGTTTGATGACCCCGGAGGGGAAACTATTTTTCTAGGTTTTTTTCCTTGCTTCGATGGGCCATGTGGCCACGGAGTTACTGTCGTTGAATGGTTCATAACTGGTTATCATGATTTATTTTTTTTGTTACTTTATCAACCTCCGTTCACAGTATCTATATATATATATACACGTTCAATCAAAGATTGCCTGGGTTGTTGGTGAAGTTTGGATCTGAGGATTTCCCAGGATCACCAACTGGAGTATTTTGACCACCGATTAACCATTGGATGACACTTAGATGTGGTCCTGCTTAGTAAGTTGTTTTTTAGACCATGACCCATATAGAAATATGCCGAAAAATAATCCCTTTCCACCTATTGATAATCAGAAAACCTTGTTTGCGCTTGAATCATTCCCTTTTTGTCTTATACAATGTGTGGCTCGATGACAACAAGGGCTTTGTATATCATTGTTGCAACCGTTCAGCATCCGTTGCTCAAGCGATCTAGCCCAAGTTGTGGGATTCACAGAGAGGATAGCTTGCATCTAAACTGAGTAAGCTGCAGAATCTACAAGACATAATCCCTCATCGTCCAGTTGCCTGCCAGATAGGCAACAAGAACCAACATCATTTCTATCTCAGAGGCAACTGGAAGGCTAAGATAGAAAACCAAACCTCATACATGAAGGCCTTAGTGATAGTGTTGGGAAACGCTCATGATTTTTGTTCGGGCGAGGTTTGGAATTCATCATAAGTTAAAATAAATTATAATATTTTACTCTACTTCGGAAGGTGAGTTTACTGGAGTACCACTATGCATGGCCACTTCGGGATTTTACGATTGGTTTCAGGTAAGCCATGGCACTCTTTGTGCCAACCAAACAAATCCCGGATTGTGTTGATGGTCAAGTCTTGCTCCATTACTCATCTGTAATTGTAGATGATTGGAGGGTCAAGGTACTTGCGAAAGGTCGATGTTTGAACACTCTCTGGCAATTGGACATCAATGGAAAATCCACCATTTAGAGATCATTGGTTTGCCCCTTTAATGCACATTTGGCGCGTTTTTTTCCAGCGCACACTAATTTCGACTCAGAGCTGTACATCTTCAGTGAGATGAGGGAGACAGGTATCTTTGTTTGCGGCTGGATTGTAACGCTGAATGTTGGGGAAACCACAATTAACACCATGATTTCGCACAAAAAAAATAGAATGAGGTATTGGATTCCCCAGCTTCAAGCCATTCTGTCACCTGAGTTTTCTCATTTTTTGCTATCAGTATTCAGCTACCGGTGGCACCTGATTTAGGTTGTACAAGCTTGCCATGATGATGGCCACAGTCTTCAGCGGCTCAGATGAACATTTTGCGAGCTCCAGCTGGGTCCGGAAGACAAGAATCGATGTCCCCTACGACTCGTTTTTGTAACATTAAATTGAATAGATCCAGCACTGAATCTTTTTTTGGGGGAGGTGATCATTGTACTCACAGGCTGCCGTACTTTTTTCATCTTTTTCCTTTGAAACAAACCAGGCTCCGTTGGCTCCGTTGGGGTAAGACGGTTGGTGGTTAAGGAGAAAGTCCCGTAGACGGTGATTGGCCCAGATAGAGGGTTCCTGGCCTTCCAAGCAACTGGGTTGTTTTCAATGGGCGTTCATCAGCAAATAGATGAACCACCACACTATTGTTGGGGTAAGCTGGCAATGAATAGTCAGGGTTTATGAATCCAGGTTGACATTGTTCTCAAACAACTTTAGCATTTGTGGAATCTCTTCCAGAAATTGGATGGTCATTCTCGAGCAAGACGTCCACTTCCAGATGGATCGACACCCATGATAGTGCCCATCAATGTTGTTTTTTGGGCCGGGTTGGGCAATGTTGTTTTGGATTTGAACAGCCACAAAATGGCGGTTGTTGCTTTTTGCCGGCCTTCTTTGACGGCGGTTTTGGATGGTTTTGGGTGGTTGCGATGGATTGACGAGACAATTCATAGCCCAAAACCAGGTTGCCAGAAGCCATGTTTTTTTTGTTTCCCCCATGGGTTTCCCTGAAGTTTCCTCGCGCTCACGGCCAGTTGGTGCGAATTGGTCCTTGTGGATGGTTGGGTTTTTTCGGTTTCAGATGGGTACAGTCACCCAATTGCCCGATGTCTTCGAAACATGGTCTTCACATGTTTTTTTCCATGGCGCTCCCTACTTTTCCCAATGATGGCGGATCCTTCTGGATAAGTTCTAACGACCTCACATTGCAGAATGATGGTTTTCTTAGGGGTCGCTAAATATTCCACAATAATATAGGTTAACTTTTCCGCTTAGTGAATCGACATATTGCCATTGTTTAGCCAGATGCTTTGTCTAGGAACACTTCTTTGGTGCTTCCTGCTGTGTTTCATCGTGATGACTGGCTGGGCCATGTTGATGGTGGAAATCGTCTATCCAGCAGTGCAGGACCGCCTTGTTTTTTTTCATACCTGGCGTGGAAGATCGCTTGGTTTTTTACTGGTGAAATATAGGTTGCAATATGTTGCAATAAACCTCTATATATGATTATATATATATATATGCATATCCTAGATTCTGGGTGTTGGAGGATGAATGCTTGGAAACCCAAACCACATTCTAAGTTTCACTTGTGACATGTAGTATGTATATATATATATATAATGTAAATGTACAACAGTATGTGACTATATTTGTATATGTTATTACCCTCCGGATGCCTGGTGATCGAACATGGGGAAGGGAATGGCCTACTAGCCGACTACTAGCTCAAGTGGCTGCTAGCCTACATTGAATGACTTTACAAATCCCATTCCCCCTATAGAATATTATCTACAAACACCCATTCTATGGTCCCAAATATGCATTAATTCCCCTGCAAGATCCATGGTCTCTGCAGGGGATGTTTAATTGTTGGGGAAATGAATAGATCGAAACCTCTCTGTTCAATCCTGGGTCTCTGCACTGGCCAGGACATGCACAAGACCGATGGCCATTTTGCAAATTGCGAGCAGTGCCAAAGGGCCACATCTTCCGTCATGTGGTTGACATTTCATGGTGTTGAGGTCTAACTTGGAACATCCTGGGACCCCAAAAGGGTGTTTCTGGCAAGAACTTTTGGATTCCGCTTTGGATTTCGGGGATGACAAATCATCCAGCAAGGGTAAACCAATTATTACTATTGCCCAGACATCTTTCACATGCCGAACGTGGTTATAGAAGCAACAACATCTGATATAAGCAGAAAAAGAGCGCCCTATGGACATTGGGGAGCTCACTACATTACATATTTAGGAGTAAAGGCAAGGAGTCCGGTGTCCTCCAAATCAGTGCTTAGCTGGGCTTGGCTGGGCTTAGCTGGGCTCAGTCTGGCTCAAGAGCTGCACTACTTTTTTGTATTTGTGCCAGATGATGCATATATATATTATATATTATATCTATATAGTTTTTATATAAGGTACATATATATATATATATATGTGTGTGTAAGTGGCTTTATAATTTTGGAGAGGGCAGACTGGGAACTGAGATCCTCCTTCTCCCTGCACCGCCTCCTTCAGGTCATGGATGCCAATCTCTTGCTGTTCAAAACAGTCATCGCAGGAGTCGCCGATGAAAAAAACCAGACCTGTTCGATAATAGGGATTCCCCTATTGGCTATTGTAATCCCCAATGCATTGGGTAGTATAATCCCCTATAATCATCAACCAACAGGGGTTTTGAACATTGCTCACCAGTTTCTTGTTTTTTGTGTCCTTTGATGACACACTGTAAAAGTTTGCAAGAGTTGTATGTACACTACAGAAAAATGATGAAACATTGCCGGGCTTGGCCCATTGCGGTTTCTGCAAATAAGATCATGGTAGATCTACCCTACCTCTGTGATATAGGCGTCACAATGGTGTCTAGAAGCAGCTGGACTGCAGCGATTTCCTTGTGGCCCACCTTTTAGCATATTGTTTGGTCAGATTATGAATCAGAACATGAATTGTGTGTGTGAGAATCTTCTTGCTTGGATCACAAAGGTCTGTTTCAGAAAGCAATTAAGCACAAGAAACTTCGCATGGATTTTTCCCCATTCTTTTACTCAAACAGGTACAATTTGTGGCTTCCAAATGCCCTGGCTGTGAAATTCCATAAAATTCCCAAAAACTGGGTTCAAGAGCCATCCCGCCTTCTCCCTCAATTTTAGACCCCCTTTGAAACCCTGGTTTAGCTGTGCAGTAGTATGATTGAGGATGGGATGGGATTATCATTCTTTGAGTATTTTGTTTATATATATTAAGTATACATAGATCTCGCAGACTTTGTTTCGGAGGTTCTTTCAAGAACCCCCTCAAAGTGGGGGGGATAGAACAAACATGCAAAACCCATACAGTAGTTTCCCGTACATGTCCACTTATCACTTCAATTGGTTCGTCGCCAATTAATCATCACTATTTTTCACGCTAAATTTCAATATGGTACATCACTCAAAAAGTCACACATTTAACGCATGGATTCCATGGATGTCATGTATCATGTATGGTATATTTGCCTCACTCATCCTCAGTCAATGTTGGTCTTCACCAGTACCATAAAGCCTGGGGGCAAGCCGAGCCTGGGGGCGTACCGGCCAGGAGACGGTTGGGGTGAAATTGCTGTGCCGGTTATCCAGGAACATCCGGCCACGGCAATCATTTTTGTGCCATGGCAACATTTGGATGGAACTCCTTTTAAGGTGTTTGTTTCAATGGGTGTAAAATGGTTTAGATGGTTTCGGGTCTGGGGCCCAAATCTGGAGTGCGCTTCTTTTTTGTGTTTTTTTTTGTGAAACTAAACTGGAACCTTTCTTATCGTCGGGTTACGTCATTGCTTTCGATTGAAAACCCTGGTCTGATTGATGACTTGAATAGACTATTTTCCTGGGACCCAAATTGCATGATCCATCGCAATTTGATGCAATTTATACGTTCATATATACGTGCCTCTCTTTGATTCTCTCTTTCTCTATGTCTCTATTGGTCTCCATAGATACATATATGATTACCTTGCACTTATGCATACGCAACAAATATATACTGTATGTAGCATGTATATATATATATAACTATATATAACTATATTTACATATATATATATATAGATACACATACATATTCACACATCTACGGTAGATATTATACTATATTACTGTATATGTCGTTATATTTTATATGCATATCTATAGGTCCAGAGGCATTCCCGGCAATATCCTTGAATCAAACTTATGCCATACAAAAAAGAAAAACATGGATTTCGCTCGAGATCAACGTCACCAGCGACAGGTCGGTTCACTCCTCACACTAGTCTTTGGAGTAGTGAATTTGATCGTCGCTGTCGTGGTAGAAGCCTGGTGATGACTGCTGGGGCAGGGGAGTTGGTCATAGTGAATGGATGTGAATGGCTTCACCCACAGTTGTTTGGAAACTGCCAATTTTGTCCAATTAAATGCAAGTATATACAATTAGTTGATATTACTTGTAAGCCTGGATGTGCGAAGTGTCATGCCAGTGATGCTTCATCTTTGGGTCAAGGCGAAGAGGACTAGGAGGCCCGTGTGGAAGACGTCAGATGTTTCCCTGTTTTGCTGTGGGATCATATTTTGGTGTGATCATATTCTGAATATTCCTGTCAAATCCCCAAATTGACGCTGGGGCGCGGTTGAAGGATGTACAGCACATTGTTGAACACATGTTGATTTTGCCAGATTTGATTTTTTTGGGCTTCGGGCTTCGAGCAAAAACGACATAAGGACACGTTTGCAGATGCGCGACAAAATGATGTCCAGAATCTTGCGGAAGAGATGGAAGATGAGATAGAACATGATCGAAGAGCTCTAGCAAAACTCTTCGCGAGGATCGACAAAGACAAAAGCGGACAGTTGACCCTACACGAACTGATTGAAGGCATTGGGAGGGTGGAATCTTGTGGGTACATGATGTGCCTGCGTCAGATGTGTGAAAAGGACTTGTTCAAGTATTTGGTGATGTATTTCTTTTGGGTGTTTGTAGACCTACTCGAAGTAGAGTGATCGTGCACTTATATTATTTGGCTGATCCCTGACTGAAGCTTAGAAGTGCTTTACAAGATGACCAAAGACTCAACTGCATACTTTGAGCAACCTTTTGCAATCTGTCCGTTTTTCTTTCTCACTCTCACTCACTCATTCATTCACTCTCTCTCTCTCCCTCTCTCTTAGTCTCTCCCTCTTGAGTGGTCTATGCCTATTGACGAGCCATTTTGGAATCCAGGCTTCATACCATTAGGCACGTTTCGCGTGTGTATGCCAGGCCTAAAACTGACAAGATCAGCTGAAACAAGATCAGCTGTGGTCATAGGTGGCCGAGCTTGGCCACTTCACACTGTATGTCATACAATTCCTCTTTTCACGTGCGCTATAGCCTATACAATATACCGTAGTCACATTTCATAAATACACCACATATGGAATCATATATGCCCTCATGTAAAGATCCTATGAATAATATGCAAACAATATACGCGTATTCAGTGTAATGTGTGCAATGTGGGAACCCAATCTTCTTAATTGAGTGGGATTCCAACCATCCCTTAAATTGCAGGTCTATGACATTGGGGTTCCCACATGGGGATATAGTATGGATTTGCTGAAGATGGGATATAGTACTGTTTGTTTGGTATAATGTGGGTAAAACAATGCCATAAACCACCCATGACTGGGAATGGTTAGTTGGAATCCCACCTATAAAAAGGGTGAGTCGTTGGGGATGATTTGTTATTGTTTTACCAACATTATTTTGGTTTGGTGATTCAACCAGGAATTATATACACCAACCATTATTTGTTTGTTTTGCCAACATTAATGGTCATATACATGCTCACCTTATCTACGCGCTTGTCCGTCAGGTGCACGGCACGACCGAGCCTTCCAAAGCCGTTTGAGGGTCATGGACTCCCGACCACCGTTTCGGGCACGTTTGGGGGGCATACGGTGCAAGCACCAGCCGCATTTTTTCAGGGATTTACCCTAGATTAAACCAACATAGATGTGGAAAAGCCACCATTTCTAGATCTGTTTCCTTGGGAAACCAAGGAGTTTCAACATCTTTCTTTACCCCAGGGTGTATGGAATTAATTATCTATGGTGACATATCATGATGTTTGCTGGGATTTATCCACTAGTCATTAATCATTTGTCCATCGTAGGTTTAAGCTCGACAGAATTTAGGGGTTGCAAAACAAGAAATTGGTGTTTCAACATTCCAAAATTGGATAGTGTTCAAATATATAGGGACTTGATTGGTGAGTAATGGACAGATGATGGTATTTCATGGGAACATCTTATTTGGATATATTTATTTACTACTTTTGTAATGGGATATGGGGTTTTACCCATGGGCATAGTAGATCCACTTCTCTATGGGTCGTCCAGGCTATTGGGATGGGGTAGCCTCTGGTAAACTGACAGCTTGCCATGGAAAATCACCATGGTAACTCAACGGACTAAACGGGCCATGCTTCCAGTTCGCAAACTCTTAAATTGCCGGAGGGTACCTCATCTTGAAGTAACTAAGCCCGTTGATCAATTGGGGAGGTTTAATTGGGGAGGTTACCCGGGTACCGTCAGAAACAATGTGATTCGATGCAAAGGGATGATGCATGTCGGAGAGAAAATTACTTTCTTCGAGTGATCCCCACCATGAATGTGATACAGATTTTGACATTCTTTCTGGCAAACCTTTCTGGCAGGGAAGAGGAGGAGAGGACAACTCTGATGAAATCTAGAGACCGAAGGTCTCTAGATTTCATCAGAGTTGTCCTCTCCTCCTCTTCCTCTTGGCATTCTATCTGACATTTTCTCTGACATATGCTTTGCCATTCTATCTGGCATATGTTCTGACATTCTATCTGACATGCTTTCTGGCATTCTATCTGGCATTCTTTCTGGCATTCTATCTGACATTCTATCTGGCATTCTATCTGGCAT
>BGPT01001414.1:59167-72381 GCA_003297045.1 Symbiodinium sp. clade C Y103 | reverse complement strand
CTATCTGACATTCTTTCTGGCATTCTATCTGGCATTCTTTCTGGCATCCTATCTGACATTTTATCTGGCATTCTTTCTGGCATTCTTTCTGGCATTCTATCTGACATTCTATTTGGCATTCTTTCTGGCATTCTATCTGGCATTCTATCTGGCATTCTATCTGGCATTCTGTCTGGCATTCTATTTGGCATTCTATCTGGCATTCTTTCTGGCGTTCTATCTGGCATTCTTTCTGGCATTCTATCTGGCATTGCTTCTGGCATTCTATCTGGCATTCTATCTGACATGCTATCTGGCGTTCTCTCTGACATTCTTTCTGGCATTCTATCTGACATTCTATCTGGCATTCTATCTNTGGCATTCTATCTGACATGCTATCTGGCGTTCTCTCTGACATTCTTTCTGGCATTCTATCTGACATTCTATCTGGCATTCTATCTGGCATTCTATCTGGCGGTTGAGGTCCGGCACTGCCCACTGCGATCTGGAGCTCGCGGTTGAGGTCCGGCGTTGCCCACTGGGATCTGGAGCTTGCGGTTGAGGTCCGGCAGTGCCCACTGGGATCTGGAGCTCGCGGTTGAGGTCCGGCAGTGCCCACTGGGATCTGGAGCTCGCGGTTGAGGTCCGGCAGTGCCCACTGAGATTTGGAGCTCGCGGTTGAGGTCCGGCGTTGCCCACTGGGATCGGGAGCTCGCGGTTGAGGTCCGGCAGTGCCCACTGGGATTCCTGGAGATCGCGTTTGAGGTCCGGCAGTGCCCACTGAGATCTGGAGCTGGCAGACGAGGCGGGAGGTGAAGGCGGGAGGCGGCTGCCCCCCCCCCCGCACGCCCCGCGTACAGCTGTGATAAAATCTAGCAACCCTCACCTGGCAGGTGGTGAAAAACGGTTGCTGTACCCTACCTCACCATTGGACCATAATCACAAACATGCGAACAGTTTGCTCAGGTCCAAGGAAATACCATCCCGGAATCAAACATGGCTTGCTGGAAAACCACCCATCTAGTTTGATTTTCTCAGCTAGAAACTTCCATTTAGTTGGGAATTCCCATTGCTATGTTTGATTGCCGGAGGGCACATAATTTTGCCCAAAAGGATGCAGATGATGTTGATAAGCCTACACGTGCATTGTTTAGACCAAGTGTTGCCATCATGCGTGGTTCCAGCGGTTAAGAAGATGTCAACCCACACCTTGATGACTATGATGTTTTTTGGGGGTTTGGCGTGCTTAGATTTCTCTATGCAGTGGTTAGGAGGCAATTAAGGAATACTAAGGAACTATATAGGGGTATCCATTTTCCTCATTCAAAGTGGAACCAAGGAGCTACTAAAACACACAGGAACCCAATAGAATTAGAAGATGAAGGTTGTATACCATACTGGAGCAGGTCATGTTTGTTTGGCTGGGGATTTCAACAAAAAATATCATTTTGAACCATATTTCAGCGATGATGATCCCCAATCACTTCTTGTTTTTCAGATGGGTTGAGACCACCAGTCGCTTTGTGTCCCATGCCGGATTTCCGGTGTGCACCTCACAAAAAAGTCAGGAATCCAAGGTTGGCGTGTTGGTCAATGGTTTGGCAGGAAAAATTGCAAAACCAATGGTTTGGGGAAAATGAAAACTATGGATGTCCTCTTCTCACTGGTTGGTTCATTGACGGTTGAAGCCTAGACACCAAGAACTTGTGGTACAAAAGACTTGACCCAAGTTCAAGTGGTTTTGACTCAGCGGTTTATGACAATTTTATACCTTCCTTCAAACTAAGACATAATCCAAGATGATCTGTGGACACCTCACCATTTGTAGATCACATTCCTCGGGAAATCATGGTTTTTCTACGTGTTTGACATCGTTTTGCTTTTGTGTACCCCCGGGTACCCCTGTTGCCCCCATCAAAAAAACCTGACGTGCCGAGGATATCGATGAGCAGGACCTTGAACAGCTCTTTCACATGATTGACGCGGATCAGTTTCTTGGCGATGCTAATTTTGAGCCATCAAAAAGACCATGAAAAATACCGTGGCAGCACAGTAAATTTGATACCTCACTGCGACCGAACCCTGGAAGAAATGGTTTGGATTCGGGGAATGATCCCAAGGAACAGCCTAGTTTCATGTCTTCAGGCCAGTGAATTATGATAATTTACCCAATGGTTGATATCTACTAGGATGTGTTACTATAGTTATCATATTCATATACACCTAATATAGTTATATAAATAATGTTATATATATATATATAATTTGGAATTCAATGATTCGCTATAAATTTTATATGGGATACGGTAATTTGCAGTAATTTCCAGGTGACCCTCCGGTGTCATGTAGTTCGATGAGTTTCCCAGCTGGAAACCATCCATTTAGTAAGGGGGACTAACATCCAACCTATGACCCTGTGGCCATTTTCGTATATTTTCTTGAAGAAAATTGTTTTCTAAACACATTCAAGTTTCTTTTTGAAACCTATCATTGTTGATCATGTTTGGACAATGCCGTTTATGTTCATTTATGGGTAGACTTTGGGTCATCCCCTACAATGCCCAGATTGGGTTTTGATCTTGGCGGTGGCCCTTTTGGGTAATGACGGGTAATGTGATTGAACGGATCCATCGTTGAAAGAAAAAAACCGGTTGACTTTTGGGTAGAAATTCGACATGCAGATCTGATCCTGGGTTTCTGGTTTGGGGTTGAAGATTGGCCCTGTTTATAGTAATACGAGTGCATGTTTTTCATGCCAATCAATGGATGTTTGAACCCCGAATCCTCGGTTTCCCGTCGGAAATTCCGATCCCAGGTCTGGAACCATTGAAATCGCTGAGTTCATCGGACCATTGAGCAGGTGCCGAGTTTGGGAATAGTTAGGGTACTTTGTTGCGAGCCCTGGGGCTGATGTGGAAAGCCTATGGTTTTCTAAGGAACTGATCTACAATTGGTAGTTTTTGTTCCGCATCTATGTGGATTTTCCCTAGGGTAAGTGTGCTGTGGAACATGACCCATACTAAGTGGATGGTTTTCCCATTCAGACACTAGAACATCTATCAATTAGGGATTTCCCATGATCTGAAGATTCCTCAGCCCTGAGAATTCAGAGACCATGAGATAATGTGGGTTTGTCATGGTTTGTTCAAACTTGTTGTTAAATTTGAACTAAGTGGGAACTAGGAAGTCAAACATGCAGGTGGCAATCACCTCATGTGTTTTCATGTTTTTTGTTTTCTAGGTGCCAACTGTTGTCTACTGTACTGCATCTCCCAAGGGCAATACTTATTTGAAGGCTTGAGTCTCTCTCTCTCTCTCTCTCTCTCTCCTTCTGATCACCCCAAGTCTGGGGACATCTATGTTTGGTGGATCCTCGAACCAAGTTATTTTAATTTGAGAAGACCACGCACCACATGTATCCGCATGTGCTGTATGAGTATTACACATGAGTATACATATTACATACACGTACTTTCTACTCAAAATGTGCACGCTGACACCATCGTTTGCCGCCCATGAATTGGTCGTACTTCTGTACATCCAGATGTATACACATGTACATACATACATACATACATATTATGCCAACTACATGGTCCCCAATATGTGACAATATCTTCATGATTGCACAGATTCTTCAATATAAATATCAACATAAACAACATCTTGATAATCATATCGACATATGTTCTTTTCTGAACTGAACAAACGTCATATTCTTGAACATACACGTATCTTGTGCTCCATGCAACTTACACCATTCAGAATTCGCTGTTCCGCACAGTTAGAATATAGACACATGGCCCAAGTGTAGCGGATGATGATGATGATGATGATGATGATGATGATGATGATGATGATGATGATGATGATGATGATGATGATGATGTGGAGGAGGAGGAGGAGGAAGAGGAGGAGGAGGATGAGGATGAGGATGATGACGATGAGGATGAGGATGAGGATGGTGATGATGAGGATGGTGATGATGATGATGATGATGATGATGATGAGGATGATGAGGATGAGGATGAGGATGAGGATGAGGATGAGGATGAGGATGAGGATGAGGATGATGCTGGTGGTGATGATGATGATGAGGAGGATGAGGATGTTGCTGATGATGATGACTTCTTTGCTGATGTTCATGAAGATGATCTCCTCTGCGGCCACATCCCCGTTTTTTGCCGTGTCATTTCGGTATAGAGATCCCAGCCCTGTTGGGATTCCATGTGCTGTCTTCACGCAGGTGGATTGAAGTAAGAGAGAGGTGTCATGCATGGAATACTATTGAACTATTGCTTTTCTTATGATGTTTATCCATTTGCGTATGCATCATGTTTAAGACATATTAATATTGCATTTGATCTGTGCAGGATGTCCCACCCATGGCTTTCCCAAATTTCCTTCCTTCCGTTTGCTGCCAACCGGTCTGGGTCGCTGCAGGTGGGCCCACGATTCCAAGACGGCCCCACGCTTCATCAAGTACAACATGCTGCAGTCGATGCACCTCCAAGAGGCCTTCTTTGGTGGTGATTTTTCATGTGTTGTTTGATGTAATGAAATTGTTTTATAATGGGTATAAGAGCCAATGATGATCCAGTTAGGTGGTTTTGATGATGTGATTTTTCCCCCACCTGCCCGGTGATGGTCTCTAGATTTTGGCCATATCTTGACCTTGCTCGTCCTCTTTTCCTCTCCTCCTCCATTGCGAGCTCACAGAAGCGGGAGCTCGCGGAATCTTTGGGCCGTCACCAGAACCGGTCAGATAGAATGTCAGATTTTGTTCGGAGCAAACCTGACACATGTCAGATAGCTAGCATGTCCGAATATTTGTCAGATTTCAGGTCAATTGGCTGGGATCACTCTAAGAAGGTAGGTAGGGCAGTTCTTGTTGGACCTGACTTAGCCGATGATTACCAGACTGGTATTTATTGTCGTTGACCGCAGTCAAATTATATTTCCCCCGGTTTTGGGGATTAGTGCAGCTTCCCTTCTACGTAGATGGGCCATGGGATTAGCTATTTGGCTAGTAACTGGGTTATATTTTCAACCCACTATACTATATCCCCTTTTTCCGGGGTGGTGCCCCCCAGTTATAAGTTGGTTTAGAATCCCCGTGAACGCTATAAACCCCAGGTTATTGGACTTATAAACCAACTTCTATAGCTGACTATAGGGCCTCATCTGTGTCGCTCGTATTTTTGCCCATCTAAGTGATTGACTTGGGTCTTCATCATCATCGCCGTTCTGCTGTTGGTGACCAGCAACCATGGTTCCAACACATGTTGGGAAGCGTAGCAACGTGGGATGGGCAAAGATTGAAATTATGAGAGCGAATGATGCAGACTCAAACCTATCATTAATTTGTAGTGGAGTGTCCCCAGCTATTGGATTATTGGTCTAATTGGTCCCCATGTTGTCCATCATTGTTATATTGTATGCTACAAATGAGGGATGTTTTAAGGAGTTTTTTGATAAGCACCTTCAGGGTCACCCCGGCCACGGACGCCTCTGACCTGCGGCGCAGATGGGTTTGCCTCATTGAGATTTTATCATGATTTTGGGGTAATATGCGACAAACCACATATCATATCATATGTTGTTGGTTCATATGTATGTATGTACATATCTATATAAATTATATATATATATATATCTATCTATCTGTTTGTCTATCTATCTATCTATCTATCTATCTATCTATATCTATCTATCTATCTATCTATCTATCTATCTATCTATCTATCTATCTGTCAATGTGTTTGCATGTATGCATGTGTAAGGTTTGATATCCCCACATCCCTATTGTCCCTGATTTCTGGACCCACACAACTCATATCTATTCTAAAATCTGGAGTACTTAAAGGAACCTGATTTATGTGCTGTTGAATCCTTCGCTTCCTTGCAGATTCCCTTAGCTCAATCCAATGCATCAAATGGCCTTCACTGCTGAAATCTGTGGATTTCCATAGGTCTCGCCGATATAGCCCTTCACCACTTGTTAGCCTGTTATTTGTAACATATATAACTGTTATAACATGTTATAACCCCATCTATGGAATGATAAACCATGATAAAACCATTTAGAACCAACAAAAACAATTGGTCTCTAACTGCAGTTTCCCTTGTTTTTTCAAGGCGTTTCTTCCCCACAGGATCTGTACGACCTCTCGGTGGAATGCTTCCGGGAGTTGGCTGGCCGCATCGACGATTTGGCGCTGGAGCTGAACCTGAAACCGGGCGCGAAAGATGCCTCGGGCTCACCCACCGTGCGGCCCGTCCCGGATGACCAGTCCGTGCCTGGACTTTTCTTTTTTTGGAGGATTGGGAGGGACTGGAAAGGTTGAAGATTTGGTGTTTTTGAAGGAAGAGTGGGGATTGGATGGGATTTTTCATAGGACTTTTCATGCGACTTAGCGGAGTAGAATGGGGTTTGATGGGATTATAATGGAACATCATGGGATTCAATGGGATATAGTGGAAGACTTGATTTACTATCCCTTCAATTAACGTAGACCCTGCCCTTCTTTGGGGGGTTGGAAAAAAGTTTCCACCAATAAAAATTGTTATTTTCAGGGTCTATGTCAATTCCAAGGAGGGTATGAAGGTACGGTTACTTTTTTGTTGAGTTGGAAAGGCCAAAGGTTGGGGGCAATGATGATTTATGAGAGTAGAGCATACGTATGGTGTTTTTTTTGGGGGTGTGGGATGGGATGGGAATTGGTGGTGTTTTTTCCCCTTTTGGATGGATATTGATATCGATGGTCGCATCAAAGCGGAGATGAGTCGTAATTATCGTATTGAATTGATCAATCTTGATGTAATACATTGCTTCGGCCGTAGCAGATGTCATTCCTGGTGTGGTGTTGACATGTGTTGACCATGCCCGTTGCATGGGCACACAATGTTCCAGAATTACCCACTTGATACCACTTGCTTCATGACATGCGTTGTCATCAGCACATCCCAATGAAAAAAGACTGCTTAGCACTGCTTGATACTGCTTGTGTTGGGGGTCCAAATCACCAGAGCTTTGCCACCGGATCCTAGAATTGGTTTATGGGTGTGGGGAAGAAATCTACAGGCCTCAGGAACCTTCTATTGACTTTATTGCCGCTGTATTTTGGAAAAAATGCGATGGTTTAAGAGGTGTCAAGGCCTGAAAAATCCATCCATTGCGAGTCAACGCTTCGTCCGTCGCGCTGAGGAAGGATCCGGATCCAAAGCGGTCATGACACGTGTGGCTTCAGACCCGGCGTCGACGGCCGGCAAAACCCACCCAGAAACTGGGCGAAAAAAGCATTTGCAGAAGATCATGGAAGCCTCCGTATGAATATGCAACAATGAATGATGATATGATTTTGTTTTGTGATGTTTTTTTGGGTGTTTGTGTGTGTTTGGGGTGCAAGAGACGCATCATTTTTTGACGCTATAGTATAAGGTGTACAATACGCATTGGGTCCGTGGGTTTTTGACGACGGGTTTTGCCAGGTGCCATGGTGAGTTCCTTGAGCAGCCCAGTAACAACCACACTTCGACATCACTGTAAATGAGAGGTTCATGTAGTGGACTGGAGGGCACCATCCTTAAATCACCTTTTTTCAGGTTGGTGAATTATTCCGATTCAGCCAGAGATTTGATGTGTTTTTTCGGTGGCCTTTATGGATGCAGCAATATTCCAATGGTAGGCCCGAGACTGGTGTAGTTCCCTGTCGGAACCAACCCTGACATTTTGATTCGTACTTTGAAGGCAAGAAAAATGTTGGCTCTTATATTACACTAACTGATTTCGTACAAGTCGCCTTTTTAGCTCGCCTTCAGCTTGACTGCTGATCTCCCGAAATGGCGGTGGAGAGAGAGAGAGAGAGATCTCGTACATCCTCCAAGTGAAACAACAGTTTTTCAACCCCTCCAATTATAAGGTGACCAGGTGGGTCTCGGGTCTCCCGGGGTGTTCCTGGAGTCCCAAAAGTCTCAGCCACAGCGCTGTAGGAAGCAGAGAAGGACTACAAGGACTACAAGGACCCCATGACGCGGCTTGGCTCTTTACGTCTTTTGGGTAGCGATTTCAGGTGTTGCAAATTGTCACTACTTCGAAATTATAGGTAGCCCATGGCAATTTGAATTACCAAATTTCTAACTGAAGCTGAGACGTGGAGGGGTGAACTGCTTACTCAATCAGCCAACAGTAAATCTAGATGTGGAAAAAAACACCATTTGTAGATCATGTTTGAAGGAAACTCATGGGTTTTCAATTGTTTTTTCCGTATCAATGTTAGTTTACTCGAGTAAAGGGGTTTGTGAATTGCAAATCGTTCCAGGGTAAACCCAACATCCACGGCTTATGGTGTTGCTCAAGGATGCTCAGGGACTATACTGACTTGTTTTGCCCTGATGGGTCTCCAAAACGGTGCGAGTTCTTCTCTTTGGGGTGGTTTTCCCATCGGCCACTGTCAACTGTCACATCTGTCACCCGAGAATTGGTTTATGAGCCACTCCAGACTGTTCCAACCTCGCTATTGTTTTGGGAGGTGTTGAACTTCCAGGCAGATCCCATGGTAGAAACTCTGTCGGCATGGCAACATGGCCAGGGCGGTAGATGCAGCTCTAGAGCAATCCATCGACATCTCTCTTCAGGCAGTCACTTGCCCAGATCCTCCAGCGGCCTCGGGGTCGTTTTTGCTTTTGGGATGGGAGAGGAAACAAGATGGGACCACTGGTGGATGTGTAGCTATACCCTCTGGTAATCTAACGTAGCTGTTGAGAATGGTCCCTTATAGTTGATTGTGCTATAAAAGAGGAGATTTTCCGTAATTAATTAGTTATAAGTTAGTTTACCAGAGGGTACCACCGCTAGCTGTTGCTGTAAAGACTAGGTAGCCAGGAAAACAGCATGGATTTCCCGGCTTTAAAACAAGAGGTCAGTTAGTCAGCAAAGCACGTCCGTATAATAAATGGGAATGGACAACAACCAGTATGGATCGACGCATCGCGTTTTTGAGCAGGCCATAAGCCATAGCTGGACACCTGCACCATTTGGATAAGCATCCCAAGATTTGTTTGTTTTTCGAACATTTTTTTCCATTCAATAAATCCCGGTGGGTGACCACGTCACATCGCTTATTTTTACCCGAGATACCATACTTGGGGGTGCATTTCCAATTTCTAAGTGGATGTACAATACCCATATAATCATATCTAACCATGCAGGCTACAGGGGGGATTTTCCATGATATTCCAGCTATTCCAACTTGTGGAAGTGAAAATAATCTAGTCATAGCCACCTTCAGTGTCATCTCAGCAATGCACGTTGGAATGGTTCTGAAAATCATTTCGCTCAGGCTATAGCCAAGATTGAAGCAAAGTTGGATCTGCTCTTCCAAGAAAGTCGGAAGCCAAGGCTCGCTGCCTCCACCAGAGAGAGGGGGGATGGGAGATCCAAGGTGAGGTCACCCAGTGGCATTGCTTGTTGGTTTATAAACCCCATGAACTTTAGCTATATGCCATTAGATCCCCCATAAACCCTGGTTAACCAACTGATCAACTTAGCTAGGGGGCCCAAATGTGTCATCCTCGGCTCTGAGTGGGACAATGCAGATGGAGAGATGGTGATTGACTCTTCTATTCTTCTTTGTTGCAAGTTGCTAAGCGCTGCTTCTCGGTTTTCTTTGAAAGATTCACTGGGTTGAGTTCATGGTAAGCCTGCAGGAAACCTTCGTGTACTTGCGGTGAAGTATGCAGGGGGTTCAACCCTTTTCCCCTAGACCAGTTCTATGATAAAACTGATTCCAGGACGAGCACAAACATGGATAAACCTCGCATTTTAGTTTAATTGTAGTCGTACCTCATTAATATGCCATGAGTACTTTATCCCTATTACTGTTTGCATGCCGCCACACTTCGTTAGTTTATATTTAATCGCAATATATATATATATTCCCATCAGATTCCCGCATGTTATCCGATTACAAGCTTTATCCAAGCTAATTACGCTAAGTGTTGTCCCAGTACATACGTTATCTATACTTAGATATTGCAATATATTCTGTCCCTATTGTTACATCCCTTGAACTCACAGCACAGTCACTGCGATCGATAGTATTATTATCCAAACAATTGTTATCCCATCATCATCATCTCATTATGGCCAATATATTTACATATAATTATATATATATATATGATGTATAGATATAGGCATACCTATATTAGATATAATAGGCATATATACCTATATTAGAGATAATAGGCATACCTATATTAGATATAATAGGGTTTCATTCTATCTATACTGGCTTAGATTATATCTATATACCACGAATATCCCATTGGATAGAATCATGGTGCACACCATTATACACCAAATTATATCTATATAATCCACCATTGTCCTATGAACAAACTCCTGGTCACCATATTCAGCCCCGCAGGATGTATCGCTCGGAAAGCCTTCAAAGTTTGAAGCGATTGCATGGCACATCAGGTGCAATGGTTACCCTCTGGTAATTTCTTACATTTTGCTATGAGAGAAAAAAACCATAGAATCTGGCTAGACTACCCTCTGGTTATTTGACATAGCCATGGAGAATCCCCTAATAAATAGAGGTTTATAGCTGGGAACATCATCTATATATAAATGTTATAAATGGTGGATTTTCCATGGCTATGTTAGATAACCAGATGGTACAACGACCTCACTGGAATCTAACGTTAGTAGGGGTACCTAGTAAAAGCCCTAGGTTAGTGAAATAGTCTAATTCACCCAGATTAGAATCATAGGCACATCGCAAATACCAATGGTCATTTTGAATTTTGAATAGCATTTTTTAGATTACTAGAGAAAGCTTGATTGACATTTATTTAATCAGCCATTTGATCTACCCTCCAGTCCTCAAACATGGCAACGGACAATTCCCTATTTGTTTATAAATGATTTTTCATTGAAACCTCGATTTGGTATGTGGATTTCCAATTGCCATGTTTGATTACCGGAGGGTTACATGTTTGACTATCACAGATTTGGAATCGACCATCCAACTAATGTGGACCCTGCCATTCATAGGGAGTTGGAAGACTACGAATTCTAATAGAAAGATCCGCTATTCTCAGGATCAACCTGTTTGCTGCCTCGAATGGATCTTACAAATTCTTATAATATACTGTATTCTGTGGGCATGATGAATTATTCGTTTGTTCTTTTGCCTAATGGGTTGATATGGGTTTTCACTGTCCTTTTGAGGGCTTTTCATACGGGCTTACAGTTTGTGGGAAGCCATGTGGGTATGGACAAATATGATTAATCCCCCAGAGGTAGTCGAGTAAAAATACTCAAAATTGAGGAATCTCGTTTGCTGTGGACTAGCCATGACTTGGGAGTCAAAATATGTCAAAATGATCCAGAAGACCAGAGAATTGATCACAGACTCAGTGTAGATCATCCAATTCTTGGATACTGCGGAGTTTGAACGGTACGCCGCCAGTTGGTACATGCCATTCTTGGTCGAATTGCGACTGGTTGATTAGAAATAGCCTTCAGTAGTCAAACGTGGCTGGCTGGAAAATCCCCGAACTAAATCGAGGTTCTAGGGGGAAAAAGCATCTACACATGTGGTATTTTCATGTATTTTCATGTGTGTTCCATTGAAGATTACCTGAGGATATTGGGTATACCACACTGTCCATTTCAGGGTCAGCGGGTTGATCAACCACATTCACTCACTGGGCTCACCGTGCGCGCATTGGAGGCCAAACGCCCCATCCACAAGATCGTTTGGGCATGAAACGCAGCAGCCTCAATGGGGTTGGGATGGCAGGCGATGTGCCATGCAACTGCCCAATGCCTCAAACAGTTTTTTTTTCCCGAAAGGTCATTGAATCTGGTGCGCATAATTGTATGACATTCACAAGTATGTGCGCACTAGGCATTATCTAAACAGGATGATTATACGGTAAACTATGGTACTGTAGCTCAACCGGTGATATTTGTGTAGACCACTGGTGCAAAATTGCTGTGGCTCACAGCTGTGATCGTAGTGTTTGCTGCCAGATTTTCTCGGTAAACTCAGGACCACCTCTAGACCCGCAAGCCTTCCGAACGCTGTACATGAGGAGATGCGCATCGCATTGGGGGTGACCGGGTTTGTTGGCTAAGGTGCTGGAGAAAAGTAGGTGAAATGTCGGGTTCATGGTCGTTATATCGAATTCATGGTGGTTGTATCGAACTATATCGAGCTAGTTGATAAAATGAGTTCATGGTGTTTGGATAAAAAGGGAGCGAGGTCATCTTGCAGTGAACGTGGTAAACCATGGCGTCCGTCAGCAAACTAATATACAGAAAAACCCACCGTGTAGATCATTATCCTACGGTCTTCCCAGGGGTCTTCCATATGTAAATTGTCTGGAGGGTGAACCAAAACAAGTTAACAAGTGTCATACCACTTTTTTTTTTTCATGTGATGGGTTTTATACACCCAAATGGTCTATTATTCGGTGAAGGGTGGCTCATGACTGGATTTACCATCACAGTAGAAACGATGAAGAATCCTGGCGAGCATAACCAATGCGCTTGTCAACAGGGGACTGCATCCCTTTTTTCAGACCAAAAAAAACAACGTATTTTAGAATCAAAAATTGTGAATCCCTGAGTCTCAATTTTTGATGCAAGGTGGTGCCAAATGCAGCAGATCATTTCCTTGTGTTACAGTTTGTTTGTGAAACTTGATTTCCGAAACCCATGCGGATGAAAATCTAACTTCATGTGATCCATATCATCTAAACATGATCAAACTAAACATCAGTTCATTTCTTTCCTCATGCTCATGTAGGATGATCATGTCACGCAATGACCCATATGTATCCATACCTGCGCCTTCCTAAGTGCTAAAATTTCTGTCCCTACTTAAAAAGACAGAAATTTATGTGTTTTCGGAGTTAAAGTGTCCTTGCACCTGAAAAATGTTTTTTTTCAGGTAGGTCATGCCTCGGACATGATAGCTGTGAAAAGGCACTTTCCTGAATGTTGCAAGCACAAGTTTGNGGTCATGCCTCGGACATGATAGCTGTGAAAAGGCACTTTCCTGAATGTTGCAAGCACAAGTTTGAGAGGAAGCAAAGGTAGTGATACAGATTGCGCTGGTTCCTACACATGAGCTGAGCCAAGCCTGATAATCAAACATTCGCATCAAGACATCATTTTTTCAATCAAAAGCTTCTGTGATCAGTATTCCTTTGGCATC
>BGPT01001414.1:42550-57168 GCA_003297045.1 Symbiodinium sp. clade C Y103 | reverse complement strand
TTGGGAAGACACTCTTGGGAGATACTCCTGGCATGAAACTCTTGGAAGACAATCCTGGGAGACACACTTGGGAGACACTCTTGGGAGACACTCTTGGGAAGACACTCTTGGGAGAACACTCCTGGATGACAATCTTGGGAGACACTCTTGGCAAGACACTCTTGGGAAGACACTCTTGGGAAGACACCTTTGGGAGACACTCTTGGCATGACACTCTTGGGAAGACACTCTTGGGAAGACACTCTTGGGAGATACTCCTGGCATGAAACTCTTGGAAGACACTCCTGGGAGACACACTTGGGAGACACTCTTGGGAGACACTNACACTCTTGGGAAGACACTCTTGGGAGATACTCCTGGCATGAAACTCTTGGAAGACACTCCTGGGAGACACACTTGGGAGACACTCTTGGGAGACACTCCTGGCATGACACTCTTGGAAGACACTCCTGGGAGACACTCTTGGCATGACACTCTTGGGAGACACCCTTGGAAAGACACTCTTGGGAGACACCCATGGGAGACACGCCTGACTTGACATGTCACAAAATGCCACACGTGCCACACAAAACAACGTTTCGACACGTTTGACACGGCCAAAACATCATCACTTTTGCAGCTTCTTCCATAGACAGCGACGTTTCGACACATTTGAAACGTCCAAAACATCATCGCTTTTGCAGCTTCCCCCATAGACAGCGACGTTTCGACACATTTGAAACGNAAACGTCCAAAACATCATCGCTTTTGCAGCTTCCCCCATAGACAGCGACGTTTCG
This sequence comes from Symbiodinium sp. clade C Y103, assembly GCA_003297045.1. Classification (NCBI taxonomy): domain Eukaryota; class Dinophyceae; order Suessiales; family Symbiodiniaceae; genus Cladocopium; species Cladocopium sp. clade C. Next base: position 56,389 of record BGPT01001414.1, on the reverse strand, counting down.
ACACATTTGAAACGTCCAAAACATCATCACTTTTGCAGCTTCCCTCATAGACAACGACGTTTCGACAGTCCAAAACATCATCACTTTTGCAGCTTCCCCCATAGGCAACGACGTTTCGACAGTCCAAAACATCATCACTTTTGCAGCTTCCCCCTATAGACAACGGCGTTTCGACACGCCAAAACATCATCACTTTTGCAGCTTCCCCCATAGACAGCGGCGTTTCGACACGCCAAAACATCATCACTTTTGCAGCTTCCCCCATAGANTCCCCCATAGACAGCGGCGTTTCGACACGCCAAAACATCATCACTTTTGCAGCTTCCCCCATAGACAGCGGCCATAGGGCCCTCACGCGGACGGTTGCGAACGGTTGCGAACGATTGCGAACGGTTGCGCAACGTCTGGCGAACACACCCTCAACCCCCAAACCCCCAGAGTGAAACGGGAACCCTTGCTACGCATTCGGGAAAAAACCTAACCACATCTAAGCACTCAACACCCAAACCCTAAGTGTTAAACCATGTTAAAGCCTAAGACCTTGAAGTCGTGATGTTGGGCCGATGTATCTGGGCGGGGGGCCTGAGTCCAAAGCCGTCAGGCATAGGCCCCACATGTGTATACGCATGTGAAATATATGTTTGTATGTCTAATATGTATATAATTGCATATATAATTACATGTTTATATATATATATATATATATATTATATATATTCGTTTTCAATTAGCCAATTCATTGGGCAATAGTAAAACGATTCCAGGATCCCACTTATGTATTCGTTTTCAATTAGCCAATTCTTTCGTGAATACATAAGTCTGAAAAAAATCCAGGAACCTCTGGCGACTGTTTGGCCTCCACATTATTCTAGGGCGATATCTGTTTGAGGGGGGGGAGGGGGGGGTTTAATAATCATACGTTAACATTAATTTGTTTTATGTAGATAGATATATAGAGATATATATATATACATATGTTTGTTCTATGTATTATTTATTTATTTCATGTGTGTGCCAAAACAATGACTCGACTCAGTAGCAAACCGTGTTTTCCACTTGTGCTTCACCCAGCTCAGGTCTCAATTCCTGGGCTTCAGCATCAGCAGAAACTGGGCCCAGCCTTGCGCAAGGGCTTGTGGCATATTCTTTTGTGAGGATTTAGCAGTTCATTTAAGATGTATGTGAATACATTTATATATATATAATATATTTATTATATATATATATATCCACATATATACTGTACATATAGGGGCAAATTGTATACATGCATATGTATATGTATGTATATGTATGTATATGTATGTATATGTATGTATATGTATGTATATATGTACATATTTGCAAATGTATGCATAAGATATCACAGGGATGAACTGGGGATATAACATGATATAAGCGACTGGGGAAAACAACTGGCAGGGGATGTGATTTGTAACCGTCATTGACAATACATGGAAATTTCTTGAAAAGTGGACTTACAGGAATTCCAGTTTCAGCTAGAGGTAGGGCCCCTCTAAGTAACGTGCAATAGTTTGGATGTATATAACAATGTTCATTTTTTATCGTAGATTTATATAATATAAAGCATGTTGTTTTTGATATGTTTGTCCACCTGGCAACCCTTGCCTGCGCGAAGATGCGGGCAGTGTGGTGGGGCAAATCCTCTGAGAAACCCAGCCAAAAAAAACATATTTAATGTCTAGATTCGAGTCTAGATTTTAGATTGTATGTATGTCAAGTGTTTATGACCTGCACACTATATATATATATATGTATCTATCTACATTCATGCATACATGCACACACATATATATATATATACACCATTATATATATATCATTATATATATACGTATGTATAACATACTATTGAGACTATTGCGTTTGCATCATTTCATATCATATATGTATTGTACATGTGTGAATTTGCCCACCGTTCTATTTTTTTTTATATGCGCATATATGTGAGGCCATTGCATTGTAATAGATCAGTTGAGGTGCAACCCATTGGGGCCGAAAACGGTTGATCATCTATTTCAATTTGTGTCCCACCAATTGAGTTTGAATAATTGTTTGACTAAGTGTGCCAAGCCACGTGAGCATAGTCTTGAAGATGCCTTCGTTCATCCAAATCACAATCTATGAATTCATGGGTCACGACTCCACCCTGCCAAAGAAACACCAGCAAAGCTGAGCGGACTAGCCAACCTTGGCACTCTGGTTTCCAGGTCCAAATAGCAGGCAAATCATTGGTATGGAATTTCATCGGGTGCTGTATGGAAACAACTCAGGGATGAGTTCTAGCAAAGATATCCCCAGTTAGATCAAGGGATTGTTTCCAAAGGTCAATCCAATGGATTATTATGTATGGCCCACGGCCCGTGCCCAAATTGGCGCAGCTTATTCCTGTGCCCAGGAAACCTACAACCCTTTTGTAGCGTCGACTGCACCGAAAGGTGCAGGACTGAAGAATCAAAAGAGACCAAATGAGGAGCCGAAAAGGGGCTGCTTTTGCAGGTTGTTGAGAAGCCAGCAGTGACCTACAGTGATGCGCCAGAACTGCTAAAAATATATGCAGCCACGATATGCGACTATGGTTTAGTATGCATGGTTGTAAATTCTTATAGTAGTAAAATTCGTATATATCAATCACTGCGGCTAATTAGATATTAGAAGCTGCCTGCCGTTAAACTGCGATCCAGTTTCTGGGGGTAGTCCCCATCAAAAATGGAATGATTGGGCCTTGGAAATGGATCCTTCAGAGAACTCACTACAGAAAGTATGAGACTTGGGTCCGACGTAAAATGGTTTTTAAAATGGCTACTCTGGTGCCCATGTGGATTGGGTGTAGTGACCCTGTTTCCTACTATGGTCAAATTCCAGGAAAGGTATAGTATGGCCTAGCATTTTGTGTTGGCCTTTGTTGAGTGGCTGTAGCTGACCAAAAATTGAGATGTGACTTGACTCAGATTTGGCCTAAAAGTAATTTGTAAGGTTCATGATCAATTTCATTTCCCAAAGTTGCTTTCAAATGACACCCATTGCATTTTGTCGAGAAGGCATTTTCACAGCGGTCCCTTGAAATCATTGCTGAAATTGCGCTGCCACATCTTCTTTGTTCCAACATGGTGGAAAAACTTGCACAACAACGCACATACACACACGCACACATACACCAACCAACCAACCAACCAAGCAAGCAAGCAAGCAAGCAAGCAACCAACCAAGCAAGCAACCAAGCAACCAAGCAACCAAGCAACCAAGCAACCAAGCAACCAAGCAACCAACCAACCAACCAACCAACCAACCAAGCAAAACACAAAGGATACACGATGATACAGTAATCCATCTCTGGTACACCTTGATTTGGGGTTGTGAAAACGAAGGTCGGAAAAAGTGTGGTGACATGTGGAACCCGTGGATGCGCCACCTTGTGCCACCCCGAAAAGAAACAACTCTTCCATAGCATAATGTCTGACGCAACCACACTTTTTTGCACAATATCCCCCAGAGCGGTGGAAGTGTATTAGATTTGCTATGTATCATGACAATTTTCCACAGTTTTTTTATTGGATTACCTCAAGATCATTCACCATTTCCAAACTGAAACAGCGAAAAAACCCAACCGGCCCAAATCGAATGTCTCAGGAGTCCGTTGGCCTTGGGAGCAAATTGAGGCAAGAGACCATGGAAACCATTGATGAAGAGGATATGGTGCTGGAGAACTCTGTCATCTAACAGTCCGAAGGTTTGCCAAACTGACTGACTTGCGAGCAGCCAAGACAGTTCTGCGCGAAATTATAGAACTGCAGCTTGAACAGGTTTTGGTGCTCTTCCATGTTTTTTTTTTCAACAGGGCTGGTTGCTAGCACGCTGGCACAAACTTCAGGGGATTCTGAGATGTTTCAGATGTCTTTGGTGCTTCAATTGTTGTCTGGAATTGGCTGAAACCACCAAGCAGCAGTAGATATGTGGCGCAACTGAGTTTCAACTTCCGGGTATGTCCTAGAGGAGACAGCTTTTGAAGAGGGACCTTGTGTCCGGCTGTCGGTCTCTGCAATTTTGGCAGGGATCGGTATCGTATATAAGTCCCAGTAAACGATGCGATCATCACTCTCTGTTGGAAACTGTTTGGATGACTCCAAGCATTCTGTTGCTCCTGCGCTGAATTTGATAAGCGATTGCTTATATTGGTCCAATAGTTTAAGTCTTAGAGCACCGTTTTCAACTGCAATGGTAGTTGGGATGCGATTGGGTCACAAACAGACTGTTTCAGTTCAGGGGTCTGAAAGGCCCAAACCGCCATCAGCACGACAATTGGCAGTGACCATTCTGTGACAGTTTTTCGAGCTTTCACCTACAACCATTTGTGGATTTGGCCGCTTGTCACAGGCCCTTCAAAATCTCGTGCGCGCTTGCATAGAATAATTGCATAAGTAGTATTCAAGTATTTGAACCCTTTGCTCATTCACACGCCAAGCTTCCATGATTTGGGTTGATGGTATGCATCCGAGTTGCCTATTGAAACCACCACCCTTTGGCAGTCTCTGAGAGATGGCAATGGAGAGGGAGAGAGAGACAGTTCTATTTTTCTGGGATTGATTTAGAGGTTTCCTCAAATATTGGGTACTCCAAAATCATCCATGCTCAATAATTTTGATTGGATTGTCCATGAAATCAACCATCCAGCTATAGGGTAGCCCAATGAAAGAACCCCCTATATCAACCATTGGCTGAAAGAAACATCAGCAGTGACGAGCCTGTGACCTTCGGCTTCAGGCTGGTGCCTTGGCACAGCCAAGCAGCACCGTGCTTTTTCGGATCTTTTTGGGCCCCTGAAAAAAGGCCACAGCTTTGTCCAAAAATGGAACCCCAAGAAACCATGGCAATTTTGGGGATAACGAAATGCATGATGATAAACCTGGAATATGTATATATCATATATATATATAATTATATATATGTATATATAAGTATTATTTATATATAGATATAGTATGTATATATATATATATAATATTTATATTTGTATATTGAGTAATTACGTGCCCTATCGGATTTTGAGACTATCTCATTTTTGGACAAACTCCTGTAACTATTGGCATGGTCCACTTGAACGCGTACTTGGCGGCGAAAATCCCGGGACATGGCTGGATGAAATTTACCAGAATCGCCAGTTCTAGACAATGTCATTTACCCTCTGGTTATTTAAAATATAGCCTTGGAAAATGGCTACTTTTGGATGATGTTCCCTGCTGTAAACCTCCATTTATAGGGGATTTTCCATGTAATGTAATGTAATGTTATGTTATGTCATGGTATGGTATGTATGTAGGTGTGTACTTTTCAAGCATGAATATAACATATACGTGTGTGTATGTGTATATGTATGCATACATATGACTCGATACATGTTCCAATTTCTACGCATAGAACATGTGTGTAGCAGTGTGTGTCAGACGGGCCGGTGTTCACATCCAAGTCGCTGGGGAAACATGCAGCTAGTCTGCGCCGTGACATCGCGTTCTGTGCCTGGCTGAGTTTAGTGTCACTCTCTGCTTGCCAACGACTGCATGCGCAAGATCAAGCGATTTCGGGTTCTCGGGAGAGATTTAGATCCCCGCAGCTACACCAGGTGGCCACGAATTAATTTCCCTGAGTCAGCTGTTGTGAAATTCTTGTGGGGAGTACCCACACAGGGTTCCCATCATGGTATGGTATATTGAATTACATCAAGGGCTGACTCGTACGGGAACATCCGATGGACACGGCTGGTGAATGCGAAGCGATGGATGCGAAGGAGGTTGTGGTCACACAGAAGAAAATAGTGACCTTGACGGATTGATGATGTAAGGATTACAAATTGCCCTGGGCAATCCTTAAGGCAAACTGACATCGATGTGGAAAATCACCATTTTTACAGGTAGTTCATCCATAAATAGGCAATTTTCCACATCTATGTTATAGGTAGGCGACTCCACCAAGATGGTATTGGGGCTGTTTTCGATGACCCTTACAATGTCTTAGGCACTTTTTGAGACCTCCATTTTTGATACCTTCTCCCGCGGGGGTTTTCGGGGGGGGTTCGGGGCGGGGGGGTGGGGGGGCTAATAACGTCCTTGCTTCTGCGTTCCTTCACTTGCAACTTGTCACACATTCTTGATGCTACGCTGCTGAAGTTCTATTGCAACTTCTCACACGCTCTTGCTGCTACGCTGCTGAAGTTCTCTTGCAACTTCTCACACGCTATCCAATGTGCTGGTCCACACGGATGGAACGAAGACCTATGGCCGTGTAGATGCAACAAAAAATCAAATGCATGACGCAGTGGTCCACAGCTACCGTGGATATGGTCCTGAGTATGCAATTCCTCGTTCTCACCAACTACAAGATGGATCGATGCGTGACACGAATGGTGGTGGCACTTGTTCAATGGACGGCTGATGGAAGCATGGCAATAATCCGTCCAGAATTCCAACAACAGATCCAAGCCAGATGCGATGCACAGAAAGATTCGAGTGAGGCAGTGGCAAGCTTGGATGAGAGGAAAGGACCGATGGATTGTTGCAGCTGACATAGTGCAAGAACTGGTTCAGCAGTGAGTGAAAAAGGCGCTGTACCGATCATGGTCAAGTCGCTTGGCTTAGTTTACCCTAGGGTATTATCATGGCACATCATGGTTTTTAGTGGTATAGTTTATGGGTTGCAATGGTCAGTTACAGTTAATGATGGTATTAGCCATGCAGGCTGTACAGAGAAACCATCCAGTAAACAGATGGTTTTCATTGCTTGTATATACATATATCTATATCTATAATCCATGTCAGTTTCGTGGAGAGTAATCATTTTCGTTTTGTTGGGATAGATGGGTTTAGCATGGTTAGCATGGGTTAGAATATGTTCCACTCACTAGCAGTGAAACAGCGGGTCATCAACAGATCGCCCAGTGAGTTCCGACAAAATGATACTGGAGATGCCCATATATCATTGCTTTTCATATCATGATAACGGTGATATATATATATATATACATATTACATATCTATTTAAACATACACACGTGAAATGCACAATTCTCTAGATGAGCTACATACAAATCGTTGTTTGTTTACTCATACATCATGAACTGCATTCATCTTAATACATAGTTCACCGTATTCATTATCTACAAAATAATAGTAATTAGTACAATGTAATCTACTACTAATGATTAGCTATCATATACCCTATGGATCCAAATACTTTCTGAGACTCTGAGAAGGAACGGGAAACCCCGCAAATCATCGCCCAAATGCTTCCTCCAAACTTCCGAGCAGTGGTTCACCAAACCACCATGATGCTACCCATTGAGCTCTCCCCACGGAAAAAAGCTCTGGCAAATGGCCATTTATGGATGATTTACCAAATTTATAAGTGGTGATTTTCTATGGCAATCTGTTTACCAGAGGGTCACATGGATTTTTCCAGCACGTTTTTTTGAACATGATCATTTGCCAGTGATCAGTGAAAGATGCTTACATTGTTTTGAAGTGTTCATTTGGGACGACCCCGAAAATCACCTGCTTTCAGGTGCGTGAAGACCAAAAGACAATTTGAATTCAGGTATCAGGTAGGGCGGGGGAATTAGAGTTTCAAAGTATTGTTTGGATTATGCGTAAGTAACATCCTACCAAAACGCTGCAACATGTTGTTTCTGTTCTTTTTGAACTAAGTGTTACTACATGGTTTGTTACCAGATGGTTTCAAGCCTTTTCAATAGCTACTAATCAATACGTCTTGGAATGATTTGCTGCGGCTACCTGGGCATTGCAGCAGGCCCTTGTGGCTTGCAAAATCTGCATGCCCCATACAATAGTACACGTATACATATACATATACACGGCTTATGCTCACAATATATTTATCCAAAATACATATTGCCATGCGTAAACACATGCATACATTACATTTGTATTTTATTTGCATACATACATGCATATACATACATACATATATACATAAATATATATATATATATAATATATAATATATAATATATATATATATATATATCTATATATACGCATGAACATACAAAAACATAGACGCATATATATATATATATATATTATGTGTATCTACTATATACACATGTTGGTATGATTGCATGCAGTGATACATTCATACGTATACACATCCATCCGTTTGTCCGTCCATCCATTCATCCATCCGTAAATCTTTGGCATGCATCCATCCATGCATGCACACCCAGACATTTAGACACACATACACAAACACATACACAAACACATACACATACATACACATACATACACATACATACACATACATACACATACATGCACATACATACACATACATACACATACATACGCATACATACACAGACAGTAGATACACATATATATATATATAGACATTCGTACACATTCATACACATACATACACATACATACACATACATACACATATACATACACGTATACATACACGTATGCATACACGTATTCATACACATGCACATACACATACATTACACTACTTTACACTACATTACATTTACAATTACATGTTCATGTTCATTGTCATCTACATTAAATTACATTACATACAGACACACGCACACATAATTGGAATCATGTGTATACATACTCCAACATGTTAGATAGGTTAATAATTGGATGTATAGATCGAAAACAACGGTGGCCAACGTTAAAAAAGGACATCATGGAGTAAATTTGGAAAACAAACCAGTTTCTGAGTGATCACAGGCCATGCAGCAAGGTACCGTTCGGAAATCCGTTCCACCCTGCTATGGTCCACCCTGCTATGGTCTCGTTGAGGCTACTCGGAGCAAAAAGTGCCGCGGCTGATGACACCAGGGAATCAAATATGACATGGCAGGGAAGAAAATATACTCAATGGCGCATTTAACTCTGAATAGCATCGTCTAATCATGCACATTTGGATATTGAGTGTGAGCGGGGAGTTCACCATTCCCAGATGAGATTCGTGGAGGGTATCAGTTGACTTTGTTTTTAATGCGTGGTAGCTTTATGTCTGATTCCATGGGAACTTTGAGGTTTGGTTTGGCCTTTTGCATTTTACTTCGGTCCCCTTCTATCGATGCGCCACATCAGGCTGACTTCAAAATTCCAAGGTCTTGGCACTTGCTCCGAGAAAAATGACAGCGGCTTAATAGTCGCTGCCACCATCCTCCGGGATTCTGGGGAACTCATGAAAGTGAGGGGGGGCGCTAATCTTGACCATTTTCCAGCGCCAAAATTCTCGAGGTCCCATGTGGTTCTACAATGCTTAGGACTTAGGACCCCAGTGGACCAGCGTTTTTTGAAGCGGGGGTCATGATTCCAGCAGCAATGGAAGGATTGGTGAATTTGTTTCCTGGCTTATTGTTGCCTGTATCCCCCTCAATGCCTTTGCTCGTCCAAAACCCTTGGAGATTAAAGGTGAGAGAAAAGGGTGAAAAAGGACCCAAATGGCCCAAAAAACCTTTTTGTAACTGCTTGTAGTGGTTTTATTTGGAACCCTGTCATAAGAACTTTGGCGTAAACATTTTTTTTGTGCCGCTCACCTGGTTTGTTGGAAAGCATCTTGACTCATTGGTGGGAATCCCTATTATTCACAGACATTCACAAACCTACGTTGACCAAGGGTACCGCTCTCAACTGTCATGGACTGATCATGTCTGATGAATGATTCAACTGCGAGCTGTGGACGCCCAACCCCGCTGAGAGCAGTTCCCAACAACATGCCTGGCATTCGGATGTCGCAACAGCCCTGTAGTCGCTCCCTGCTAGTAACGCCGTAGTACCGCTCGAATTCGCCTGGATAATTCTTGGTTGAAGCGACTTCTGGACCCTCAGAAATGATGCTTTGAAAACATGTTAAACATCCCAAACATGGCCTTCACTATCCTTCAATCACTTGAGTTTGGCTTCGGACAAGTTTGGCATCGGATCGTTTGTAAGCCATTTCACCATGATTTTCATCGTATGTACATGAGTCACATGAAAATCTTCCCGAAGCATGTGCCAAGAAAATCCAGTCCCACGCTGAGCAACTGCAAGGGTTGGGTCAGAACTGATTGTCGTGGTGTGAAACCATTGGATGTCACCATGGAAAGGGGGACATCCTGTTGAGATGTGTTTTTTTGACAATTTTGAAAAACTTTGAACATCTTTGAACCTGGGTTCTCCCATGTTATCCCCAAATTTTGATAGTCAGCAATAGTTGTGTTTTTCATCAAGGTTTGCCATACATTGGGATAAAGACTTACGGTAAATCACCCCATTTTCAGACCCCGGATTAATCATGTCAAGTTGGTTAGTCATATCTCAATGACCCATGTTTCCTGGGTAAATCATCGTTTTGACCCATGCCCCGATCTTCGAAGAAGATGCGCAAACGACCCAAAGACCCACGGACAGCTGCGAAAATGGACCTGAAGCCAACGGAACGGTGGATGGTTGATGTATCTATCACGCATGGTGATTAAAATCATGTGATTTGAAAGGTCAATTAGTTTATCAGAAAGGGGACATGTTTCACGCGATTTGATGGTTTATCTATCAACCATGGTGATTGATCCATCCCAACATCAGGATTTATTTCAGAAACAGGGGGATTTAACCACTGAATTCATGGAAATTGGCAATAATTAAACCAACCATGATGTAAGGATAGAATGTGGATTCGTGGGGTATTTAAAATGCAATGGGATTTCAAACCAGCCCGGTGAAAATGATCAACCACAGCAGTTTGGAGTTCCTTACCCTATGGTAAACTAACATAACTATGGAAAATTGCCATTTATAGTGGATTTTCCCATTTAAAATTATGATTTCCCATAGTTATGTTAGTTTACCAGAGGGTATATTTAGACAAACCCAACTGCCTCAAGAACATCATTTTTCCATGTCTTCTTGAATAATGTCAGCAAACACAATGAAAATACCAAAAGCTTTGAAAAGTGCAAAGCTGTTGCCGATCAATCCTCAACGATACCCAAGGGATCTCGGGATTTTCACATCCCAAAGAAGCTCAGGGGACCTTTTACATGGCCATTTTATGGCTTGTACGTCAACAAATGTGCTTTTGCCTGAATAAAGTGTTGGAAACACTTGAAAACGCTTTTGAGACTTGGAAATCGCAGATTGCCCTCATTTTCCCACTCAAAGCTGCGTAGCGCAGGTGGACCGTTTGGCGGTGGCGGGTGAGATTTTAGCTTCGGCGGCTCAGGTGCGTGGCGAAGCGGGGGAACCGTGAGATGTTTGTTGGCTTCGAAACCCCATTCATCAAATGTAGCGGACCGGGAAATCCCTTCCAACTGATAGGAAAATGGAAAGAACCCTGGAAATGATAGGAAATCCCCGCACTAAATGGAGATTCAATGAAACACCAGCTACAAATGAAGGATTTTCCATTGCACACGTTGTCTATTGGTCCATCAACCCATGATATCCATTGAAATCCTCAAAAAGATAGAAAGGTAAAATCTACAAAAAAAATCGATAGTAATGTATTACTTTTTGGGGGGGATAGGTATCAGATAGAATGCCAGAAGGACTGTCAGATAGCATGTCAGATAGAATGTCAGAATATATGTCTATTATATGTCAGGTAGAATGCCAGATATCCATAGACCATGGATATCCGACATCATCTATACTATATCACATGCATTTACATGCCATGGTGGGGGTCACACGAAGTGAAGTGTTTTTTTTTGAGGATTGGCCTAAACAAACCGTGGGAGATCACAGCCTGAGGGGTCAGAGAGCTTTACTCATTGGAGCGGGGCCGTCACGAGCGGTGGGGTGCAAAACCACCCAAGTGACTTTAAGATACTTTAAGCATTGTCCGAAAATATGGGTGAAGCATTGGCTTTACTGGGATTTGTATTGCATATTGTATGGATTTGTAATTGCAAGGGTTGACATTCATCATGGATAATTAATTAAGAACCAAATTGTACCTTCAGTATTTTCACACTTACCCTCTGGTAAACCAACATAACTATTGAAAATAGCCATTTAGAGTGAATTTTCCCATGAAAAATGGTGAGTTCCCATAGTTATGTAAACGTTTACCAGAGGGTAGGTGGTTATCAAATGTTATATATCCAGGTTGGTGGCTCCAGTGGATCGCCTGGAGCTCAGCGGCCAGAAGTCAGCCGGGTTCACCTCTTGGGCCAATTATCACAGAAATGCTGCAAATGTTCAGAGATTTTCCAGTTTTAGGGAGAATCATCTGAATTGCTGTGTTCTTCCTATAGCTATTGTAGAAACCAATGGTCCTGTCTGTCATAGGAACAACGCGCCAAGTATGGCTTGAGAACGCAACAGAAACGTGGAATGCACTGCGAACTTGTTTGGTTCTGAAATAGATGGATTTTGCTCAGAACGCTCTGAAATAGATGGATTTTGCTTAGAACAAAAGAACCATTGTAGATATCTCCCGTTAGGAATTCAACATGGACTGCGAACATGGCCCTTTCCAACGTGTGTCGCTTTCCGGGTCATTTACATGTAGTTCCTTTCATGATTGGGAGGGTGCAAATGTTGGGATATCTTCAGCCGGGTATGGTGACGGAACATCTCTCTCATCCTGACCTGGCAGAGAAGCCTATCATGAAAGGAATCCTGGGGGATTCAGTTCGACATAGGTTTTTGATTTACCATGATTATTTACCCCACTATGTTTGTTTTGTTTTAAATTTTTGTCCATTGCCATTGATATGATACATTACAAAAAGGCTACCGCAAGTCCCAACCAACCTGCCTCCATTAAAGCTGGCAAAACACGTACTTTACGTATTGTATATGAGTATGTATGTATGTATGTATGCATGCATGCATGCATGTATGTATGTAATGTAATGTAATGTAATGTAATGTAATGTAATGTGATGTGATGTGATGTGATGTGATGTGATGTGATGTGATGTGATGTGATGTGATGTGATGTGATGTGATGTGATGTGATGTGATGTATGTAATGTATGTATGTATGTATGTATGTATGTCTGTCTGTCTGTATGTCTGTATGTATGTATGTATGTATGTATGTATGTATGTATGTATGTATGTATGTATGTATGTATGTATGTATGTATGTATGTATGTATGTATGTATGTATGTATGTATGTAATGTATGTATGTATGTATGTAATGTATGTATGTATGTATGTAATGTAATGTAATGTAATGTAATGTAATGTAATGTAATGTAATGTAATGTAATGTTATGTTATGTTATGTTATGTTATGTTATGTTATGGTATGTTATGTTATGTTATGTTACATTATGTTATGGTATGTTATGTTATGCTATGTTATGTNGTTATGTTATGTTATGTTATGTTATGTTATGTTATGTTATGTTATGTTATGTTATGTTATGTTATGTTATGTATGTATGTATGTATGTATGTATGTAATGTATGTGTAATGTATGTGTAATGTATGTGTAATGTATGTAATGTATGTGTAATGTATGTAATGTATGTAATGTATGTAATGTATGTAATCTATGTAATGTATGTAATCTATGTACTGTATGTAATGTATGTAATCTATGTAATGTATGTAATCTATGTAATGTATGTAATGTATGTAATGTATGTAATGTATGTAATGTATGTAATGTATGTAATCTATGTAATGTATGTAATGTATGTAATGTATGTAATGTATGTAATGTATGTAATGTATGTAATCTATGTAATGTATGTAATGTATGTAATGTATGTAATGTATGTAATGTATGTAATGTATGTAATGTATGTAATGTATGTAATGTATGTAATGTATGTA
>BGPT01001414.1:20501-42387 GCA_003297045.1 Symbiodinium sp. clade C Y103 | reverse complement strand
AATGTAATGTAATGTAATGTAATGTAATGTAATGTAATGTAATGTAATGTAATGTAATGTAATGTAATGTAATGTATGTATGTATGTATGTATGTGTGTGTGTGTGCGTACTGCTTCACAAATGTACACCAAAATATCAAGATGGCTCAAGATGACCTCCTACAACATGTTTTCTGGAATCTTCTTTGGTCCATTCCCACCATTTTTTTCCCAGAGTTGATGCCTGTTGCGAACGCGGCCCTAGTTGGAGTCCGGAGTTGCGTGTGTCTTCAAGGTGCTTTCGCGGCAGATGGGTCATGGGATGAGTACAAAATGCGATTCCTGGTGATCGTGACCCCATGACCCCATGACCTAGTCATGATCATCCCAAAATATCCCAAACTTAAGAGCTATTTTAGGATCTAGGGAAGTAACTCCATGGCCCATCTAAGTAGTGAAACCTGATATGCCTAAAGCATCCTAAAGCTATTGGGAGCTAAGGAGGTAACATGAGGCAACACTCAAGATTGATGGGCTAGTTTTTGTGGATTTCGATCCAGAGAAACATGGCCCGGCCTCACTATAGACCAGAGATTCATAGATGACGATCACGTTTGAATTATGTTAAATGCTACAACGTTATTAGCTGGTAGATGGAAACTTGGCACATTTCACTGATTCCTGAAATGTTTGTGTCGAACTAATGCAGTTTGCCCCGGTTCTTGTGCGACCCTTGGGCGATGTGGTTTCATGTTTCTTGATTTCGATGCCTATCTTGGATTCCCAAGGCCATAGCCGTAACCAAAGCAGAAGGCGATGAGAATTGAGAATGCAACGGGAAAGCATGGAACATCAAGTTTTAACTAGTGTCAGCCTGAATATGTTGTTGTTGATTGGCGGTTCAATAATCTATACATATATATACACATAAGTTAGAAAAAGGCAAAAATGTGCAACTATCATATGAACAAGTGAGATTGCATATTAAATTATATATGTTATATGTGTATATAGATGAAGTGGATGCTCATACCATCTGATAGCACCATGATAGCCACAAAATCGCCAGGCCGTTGACCAAGCCCAGCAGCAAAAGCGTCAGCAAGGCGTCCAAAGAGGCGGAGTTGGAACTCATGGGAAACCAGAAATTGACTGGATTGGTTAAAGGGAAAATCTTAACCGGAAACCATGGGTTTTCCCCATCAAATGTAGAGGTGTCATGTAAATTTTCCCTTTAACCAATCCTGTGAGAAATTGGAGAATATTGGGACATATGATGACATATTGGATTTCTGAACGTGTTATACTTGTTGCTTCATGTTGGTTCCAGGTTGGATTGCAGGTTGCCTCTTGAATTCGCCTGAATTTGTGGACTTGGATCTCGAGAAATGAGTGAAGTGCAGATAAGACATAGTCAAGTTCAGGGAGCAAGCGCATTAACAAAATTATATGTGGGTAGTGATTTACATCCTGCTGCGCTGCGGAGGGTCAATATGTGCCAGAAAGCGATCTTCATTGAGGCTTACGAATTTGTAGGGCCACTAGGGGACGCACAACATAGCTTTAAAGATAGGCCACTGCTAATTACAAGTGGGGGTAAGCCTCGATTGCCTATATTGCCTCCAATCATCTCCACTTGCTGCTTGATATCTGTTACTAATGTCCAAGATTTGGTTGAAGGTAAAAATTGTTGAAGCAGATGTTCTGAAATCTTGATGATGAACTGTAAAACTATCCTTTCCTATCGGTTTCCCATGGATTCCCCATCAATAAACGTGATTCCCTAAGTGCTTTCGCCCCCAGTGCCGACATGGGTTGCTTGTTGGTTTATCATGGTAATCTTCATTGTGGTGATTGGTGATCAATGCTTTCATGATTGCTGTGATTGGTGTCTTAGATCACTGCAACTTACTGCGACCCACGCCTGTTGATTCATCCGAAGCCAGGTCGAGCTGTTGCTGAGCGACTTTCGACAGGAACTGGGAACACACATAGCTTGACCCTTGGCGTAGAAGCTAACACAAAATAACACAAAATAACTATTCAAGAACAAGCAGAATTTGGTTGTTTGCATTTTTCTCGAACCCTTTGCCCAGGTATATCGACACCTGAGGGGTCAAACTACGAGATTGGCTGTTGACAGAGGGATTCTTAACAACGAAAAAAACCGGCGAGCCTAGAACAAGTTGATGGTTCTCATGGTATTTTCATGGTATTTTTGGTCCATTTTGGTGGTCGTGATTCTGCAAAAGGGCAGATCCCCGCGCTGAAAGGACTGTTTGATCACTGACAACTGGATGACGGCCACCATCCACGGCTTCCGATTTTCCCTTGACGCGACTCTCTTTATTACATACTCCATGTAAGGAATATGTATTTACACTGTATTTACACCAACATTTACCGCCAAAATGGATCAACATGGCCCACTAGGTAAATATTATCAAGTATTCCATACATATGGGAAGACTTTTATTGAAACCGTTCTTGAGATGAGTCGATTTATGCATCTCCTCCCTCCAACTGCGACCCAAATGGGGGTTGGAAGACACAACGTCCACTTTGGCGATTCTCGACGGTCCACCTGTTGGTTTTTGACCCCCAACAAAAGACATGCAGGAAAGTCAAATCTTACAAGAATGAAGAATGATGATTAATCTTGATTAATCTTGATTAATCTATCTATATATAGATATATACACACATATATATATATATATATACATATCTATCTATTCATATCTATCTATACATATCTTGTATATATATATATAACCTTTTCTATCTTTGGCTGGGGGTTACTATACCCACTCCCAACCATGAAAATTGCATGACGGTAAATCCCTCCAGGAGCCGCCGCCCATTGCCCAACAACTTTGGAACCAGCTACATCTGGAGGAGGGTGGCCCCAGTTGGTGTTGGTTGAAAGCAATTTACCATGTTTACTCGTTGTGGGAGAAGGGTTTGTATGCATGTGCAATTGTGTTTTTCAACCACGTGTTTTGAAGGTTATGGGGATGATCATCCCAACTCTTTGCTGCCCGCCTATTGTCCCAAGATCATTGCATATTGGGATCTAGCATGGATACTATGCCATCCATTATATATATATATGTTTCCATTTTTCGTTAACCATCCGTTCAAAGAATCATACTATACAATATCAATAATCCAACAATAGGTCACGTGGTCATGGGCATTAATTCTATGCCCTAGGACCTAATACCCCCACACACCAAATCCTGATTCAGTATTGGATATCTTCATTTGGCGTGCCAAGCATACTGTAGGGGATAATTTGTCATATTGGCTTGACTCCCTATTTCAATATGGCGAAACTCATGATGAAACCCCCATGTTTGATGCTTAACCCTCTACAAGGATTGGATTGTCCATGATCCCAATCTCTAACGGGTGAATCCCATGAAATCCCCATCGTTTGCAGCTGGGATGGTGTATCTTTTCATGCTGAGATCATCGTTGAAACCACCAGATTTCACCAACCAAACGCGTTTTTAGTGATGAAATCCAGCGAAATCCATACTCTTCATGAAGAAAATCACCATGTGTTCCATATTTTTCCCATTTTTACCTCGCTTCCACGTCTCCAGGAACAGTCCTTGAAGCACATGCAGAAGCAGCTGCAGCGCCTCTCCTCCGCACACCTCCGGCGGCTGGAACGCGCCTACGTTGAAGAGGCGATGGCCGTTTCTGAATCGCCATAGGATCTATGATTCATTTGGGTCAAATGATACCATGGCAGGTCATAGGTGTATGGTGTATGGTGTATGGATAAATTATGGTAAATGAACTATTGGCCAGGTGATATCACCTGGATAGATTACAGTGACCTCACTGCGACCGAAGCCTGGAATCATGGGAATAGGATTCAGTGAAGTCTCGCCCAAGCCGAACCTGAAAGAGGTGCGTGAATTAGGATCATATGCCCAGATATCATGGGGCTACAGCCATGATTCTATATGGGATTCTAGGGGAATGAAATGGGGATAAAACGGGGATATAACCAACAACATTGGGATGAAATGGTTATTGGGCAATTGAGAACCATGATCTGTATGCATAAGTCATAAAGTGACAGACAACAGTGTTCTTTGTTTGGGGGATTGGATTATAGAGTCAAGTTACCCTTCGGCAATTCACATTGGCTAGTTGGGAAATCCCCGAACTAAATGGAGGTTCATAGCTGGGAAAAATCATGGAAGCATAGCTGGGAAATCTGACTTGGATGCATGAGTTATAGTGACGGACAATCACTTGGAGCATCAATATAAGTTAATTACTGAGTAAATTCATTCCAAAGTTTGGTCCAAAGTGTACACTCACAAAGAATACCTACACCAAGAACATCAATCACTATGTTCTTAGTGATGCACTTACAACATTTGCAAAGGGCAAAGGCTATTAGGAAGTTCTAAGTGATTTTTCGCCGTACTAAATAGATTAAACTGGGACAAAGTTCTCCAGTTATGATCAGTCTCATGTTGGTCTAATTATACATGCGTTATATAACATTATGTGTATATAGCTGGATATGAACCTGTATTGGGAAGATTGTGCGTATGCGATATAATCATATACATATACCTGTGCTAGTACATAATATATATATATACATAAACATATATACTTTTAGAGCCAACATTTAATCCAATCTCTCATTGGGGACATGCAAATGAAACCCTTGTTGGCGGTTTGAAGTTGCTTGCGTTGTATTAATGAACACACAAGCATGTGTACGTATATATGTAAGCATACATATGCACACGACGATACATGGAGGTATACAGGTGAGAAACGCATGAACATGGAATTTTACCTTCATTGTTTTTCGCGTTTTCTGGCAGGAACAGCACATGTGTGAATAGATCAATTTATGCGTGATTCCATGTCAGAAGCAGGCTTAGAACACATGACATTCTTCATTTTGTTGCAGACCACCAACAGCATTGATATCAAGATGTTCTAAGTGTTGTGTGTTTCTTCATGTGAAAAATTATGTTCTATATAAGTGTTTGTCACTTTCTTACTTAATTATAGTCATCCTGTAGCAGATACAGTATGGGAATTTCAATCAATCCTCACTAAAATGGGCATATGTTTGGACATCCTATTCTACTTGCTTCCAGATCCATTATAACAAACATATACATATACTATATATATATATTATATTATTATATATATACTGTATATATATATATATATTACTATATATATATATACTGTATATATATATATATTATTATATATGTATACTGTATATATATATATATTATATTTATACTGTATATATATATATATTATATATTACATATTTTATATATACTGTATATATATATACATATATATGTTACAGATGTGTATGTTTTGTGGTTTTTGTTTTTAAATTTGAGATTTCATGCTCCTGTTTCTTGGCAGGTGTGGTATAGTTTGGTAGTGACAGTTGAGCCAATCAAATTGCCGTAGGCACAACAAAACCTCCCGGATGAAGTGAGCACGGCAATGCTGTTGCCGGAGCCCCGGCGTGGGAAATGTGCGGAGCTGAAAGCCATACCCTTCGGTAATCAAATGTGGCAAGCTGGGAAATCCCCTAAATGGAGGTTTTAATTAGTTTCAGTGGGAAAATCATCTATAAATGGAAAAAAAACAATTGCTAGGTTTGATTGCCGGATGGCAAGAGGTAGATGTAGATCCTCCAAGTACAAATGAGAATTGGTTTTACAAAGTGCCAACATGGCGTGTCAGATACCTTCTGCCATCATAATGCATCTATATGTGTATCATTATTACATATCTGTATACGCACGTCCTACTCACAAAAGGTTGGGGTCCAACGTATTTTGTTCACAGGTACTTTTATGGAGTATGTATGGATGAATGGTCATCCTGGGAAATGGGCGATGGCACAATTACAATATAACAATATATCTACGCTCCTCCAAATGACCTGTGGCTGATATCTTTCTGGACGTCCCACTAGCAACAGTGACATGCCCGGCTATTTGAGTACTGGGTCCTTAACCACCTTTACTACCCAGCAGGTATCCAGCATGGATGCCCACATCATTCCAAAGCCATACAAGTTACATCATTTTCCTTTTCCTCCTAAAGACCTTCTGTAAGATCTGCCAGCAAAGCATGCAAGATGGTGCCCCAGTTCGGAATGGCTAAATTGGTTTAGAACTAGCTTAACTTAACATAGTTGCCGTATAGATACAGATTATATATATATATAATGATATATCTATATTACATGTATTATATATGTATGTGTATGTGTTTTACTCATGGCGTGCACAATCCAACATGTAACTTAGGGATACTGAGGGGCACCAAGTCGGCCACAAAGATTCGCAGTCCCAGACGAAATGGGCATGAATGCACTATACCAATTCTAGATGTAAACATTATCTATCGTTCCTCATTATGTCATATTATGGCATATTATGGCTACTCGCTTTTTCTTCAAGATTTCGACTTCAAGAGTTCTGGCGAAGAACGTAGATGTGTTTCTTTTATATAACATGTTTCAACACTTCGACTTCAATGCTTACAGGATATGTCCAGATTTTTCCTGCCCAGGTTGGCCTACCTGGGGGCCATGGGCGTTTTCACGGCAGGCCATTGGTTTTTCCAGATGCTTATCGAACGGTAGAGAACCCTATTCAAACTATAGGGCTGGTACATTTAAGAATAATTAAAACATTATGTTTTTTGTTGTGTTTGATTGATTTTCTTGGGGGTTACTGTACGCACCCTCATCCATCGAAACTATATTGGTGTTTTTACTCGGCTGAAGTGATCATAGTGGTTCCTCAATGTCAGTCCCAGCTATAATCGGTGATAATCCAGCTAATCCTCTCCCCCCATTCTTATAGCAATGGAAGAAAGCCATGGTTAGGTGTTGAATCTATGCGTTTGTGGGCCCCATCAAGCTGACGCCAACAAGATGGTCGATTTTTCTGGCTCGAGGAATATTTAGATCTCCCGGATCAATGACTGTGTGACCTTCCAACATGGGACAGTTGATAAGTGTTCCAAAGATCTGGATTTTTAACATCATCAAAACATATGGTGTTTGGTAGTTGGTAGCGTTGGTTTCCCTATAATGGAAAAGAGTGATGTTCAATTCGCCCCCCGACCTGCAGGAGCTGGCTGCACCATGAACTACTGGACCCGGCATAGAAGCATCATTGCTTCCTGGGCCCAGAGTTTTGAAGTCATATCTGTGATTATCTCGTCCCTTCATTTTTTTGACCTCTCAATCTTGGATCCCCATCTCACAACTTGGATTGAGCAGTGGAATTCAAGTGAACTTGTTCAAACAACTGTTGAACCACTGAGGGTGTTTTTTTTAATGTGTTTTTAAAAATTGAAACCTGAACATCACTATGTGTTTCATGGTGCAATCCCAATTTTGTGGCTATTTAAACACCTATCATTGGCAGTTGTTTGACAATCGTCAGTCAGCACGAGAGGAGCTGGATCTCCAGTGCCGCGATTGGGGACTACTTGATGGCAATCCTTGGGTCCATCGCAGTCGTGTGGAGCCCAGGCGCACAGCATAGGATTCACCATTTTTTTCATATCCATTGGTTTCCTTTGGGATGATTTATGCATATTTTAGATAACTTTCAGTTTAACCTATGTGTGATCTGGTTTTCTTGATTTGGAAGACCACTGGATTGGACAGAGTTGAGAGATGTATTGCGTTCAACATCTTGCAAAACAACTTTGCATAACCCCATGAAAATTCGCAGGGAAAAGGAAAGGGACTGCAAATGGCTCAGATAGAGCAACTTTTGGCTTTCACAACTGATCTTTCGATCTTGGTGTTCCAATCCCTGGTTAAACCATCATCCCAAGAGGTAGTGTTCCAGTAGTCCCAGCAATCATCGCTGCCTGAGGTTTCAGTGTTAGAGATGCTGCGCATGGGTGTGGGACCATGGGGAAGACGGGCCGGGGAGAGCCAAAGGGCCCCACGTTGATTCGCAGTCTTAGATCACTTGCAGTCATTTGGTGTTCTTGTTTGGAGTAGGCCTTTTGAAGATGACAAAATCGGACCACCAAGCAGACCTGTCTGATTTACCATGGCAAGCACTGACTTCCCGGTACCCCCAATCTTGCCAGTAGAATTCCAGGCTGCTTTTGATAAAATGCCTATTTGCATAAAATATGCATATGTGTATGCATTTAGTTCGATGGTTTTCCGATTGCAACTTGCAATTTATACAGCGGTTTTTCATATGCCTTCCATGTTTTTCCCTGGTTTTCTTGATTTTCCGATTTTCCCATTAAAATCTCCATGTATAGAGGATTTTCTATGATTTTCCAAATGTTTTTTTGTTTCCAGGTTTTTCCCATATTTTCCCTATCATTGCCCAGGTTTTTTCCCATGTGTTTCCCCGTATTTTCCGATGCTTTTCCCACGGTGGGCCGTTCGTTTCACTGCCGACCCAGTCCTGGTTCTGTGCGTAGCCTTGGCGCGCTTGGAGACGCGGCGCCGAGCCACGCAGGCTTTCATGGTGATGTAATGGAATGATCATGGGATCATAGGGAGTTAATAGAATTTTTATATAGGGACGATATATATATATATATATATTAATATACATATAATTATATATATATATATTAATATAAATATGTACATATATAGTTTTATAGGTATATATATATATAGTTATATATATACATCAATAACAACCATGGGGCGTCCTCTAACATGTCCCTTTCGCCAATCCAATGAATTGGGAGTCAGCGGCACGGGTCTCCGTTTTGACCCACTTGGAGTGTATCTTTTAGACATACATTTGGAGTTGAGCTGAACAGATAATTGTCAATACCACACTAAATTAACATCTGTGGTTTTTGAGGTTTGATTCATACCTATATGGTTGCATGAAAATATGTGGAAAACATGGACAAATATTGGTAAACTTCAGAAAAGCCCAAGAAAGAATTGAAAGATGGATGAAATGCATGAAGAGATATGTGATGGTTTTCCATCTCACCGCCATAGCCAATGATTATTCGGGCCAAAGTTGTCATCGTGAGTTTATGGCCATCAAATCGTTGGGCAAACGATGAGAAACTACACTGGATTTGGGGATGCCATACCTTCTTCATTTAAATATATGTTTCAGACAAGCCCACATAGGTTCAAGTCAGCCGGTAGAAAAGGAGAGGCATTTGGGCATGTGATGACCCTGAAAGGGGCAAATCCATGTTTGGTGTATGAGCTTATCGTCTCAATGTATTTTGCAATAACATGTTTGATCTATGTTCAATCGATCATAAACCTGGATAATTGATGTAGTTGGTATTCAGTTGAGTTGATCTGTTAAATCGATGAACGTGACCCCTCAATGAATGGAGACCTCAGCCCCCAAATGGCGTCTCAAACTTGGGATTCCCCTTTACCATCATTACATCATATTTCACCATAGTTCACCCATTATTTTACATCAAGTTTCGGGTGAGAATTGGAGGTTTCCTAAAATAGGGGTACCCCCAAATCATCCATTTTAATAGGATTTTCCATCATTTTAGGAAACCCCCAATTACTTATCTTGCGCGAGAAAACCATTGCCACAACTTCCAGATACTGCAGCCGACACCCCAGGCGAAGTGGACTCGCAAACATCCAGAGATTTTGGAGGTCTCGGACCAAACACCTTGGGTGCAGTGATTTTCCTCCAACTGAAGCTGTTTGCAAATGATTGTTTGAGGTGAAAATGGTGATTGTTCATTGCGATGTTGGCTATGTTTCTTTGAGGACCTAGCCTCCAATCATTGGTATATACAATATAGATCATTTGGCCTGATCAACCCGCCTTGTTCTTTTTTTTTTCTCCTTTGCTTGGGAGGTCTACCTACTGACCAGCACCCCTTCCTTTGCAAGTATGAAGCGCTGGTAGATAAGCTCTGAATCACAGGATGTCAACCCATGTTTGATGGGTACACACCCCAGCAAGTGGTTATTGACCCACCAAAAAAACAGTTCAACATGTCACCAGGAAAAATCATGACGAGGATGAGGATGAGGATGACGAGGATGAGGATGAGGATGATGATGATGATGATGATGATGATGATGATGATGATGATGAACATGAGAAAGGATGACACTATGACTAGGATATTTTGATAAAATGATGTGAGAATGGTTTACTAATGATATCCAATGACATAATGCAAAATGAATCAAAATGATATGATAGTGATATTAATGGCAATGACAAGTGAGAATGATACTCACACCGTGTTCACCTCTTCGTCTCCGCAGCTTCGCAGGTGAAACCCACCGCCCCTCTGGGTGTGGGCGGCGCCGTTTCCGCCCGCCGCTGGCCGGGCGAGCGCCCGGTGGCATCACCGGTTGCAGCGGTCAAGGCGATGTGGGGAAAGGGATCCCTCATCAACCCAACCCCCATGAGCCCGCCCCATGCTGAAGGCACAAAAAGAACAGTAACACATAGAAACACGCACCAAGAGTTTTGGAATGTTTTGGAGCCACAGGCATGTACAGTGTATAGGTACATGTAATGAAATGTATATTAATGTACATTATATAATAAAATATAAAATAGGTATAGACACACACACACACATATATATATATATATATATACATATATATATATACATATATATATATATGCACGCTTTTCATATACATATATTATATCGTGCATTTATATCAACATTTATCAATATAATACACATCCTGTACTTGTTTGGGAGTTTTAACCAGTTTATGCAACGTGGTGTCGGAGTCAAGAGATGATTGGGAAATTTACTTACCCAACCCAAGCCTGGGAAACGTTACCAGTGATAATCAACACGAATAGGTTGGCATTTGCAAATCCCCCATAAATGATCAGAATTGGATGTTTTAATGGAAAAATACCTATCACTGCGGGTTTAAGTTTACCATTGCCGACTGAGAATTCAAGGACGCGTGGAACTTTGGGATTTGGTATGGTCTTCGATCCGGTTGCAGGCAACCATGTTAATCTAACATCAACTGAAAACCCATCACCATTGTTTATACATGGCCGCAACGGGGAATACCCCATGTCTATAGCCTCCAGTAACATAGACATTGATCTGGAAAACCAATCTGTTGTATATATATATATAATACACTTGTCCAGAACCTAAGGGAACCCATCCATTTCCAAACATACGTTTCTCCCAAAGCGGGGAACCCAAATCATCCGAGATTTATCATTTTTCCTGGGGGAAAGCAATGATTTGGGGTCCGGCGTTTGAGAATGTCCCAATTCTGTGAGACTGATCCAGAGAGTATAGATGGTGTACCTACTAATTAATTATATTATATTATTGTATTATATTTACAATATAGAATGAAATTGGAATCTCCCAGCCACCCAGGGCACTTTCTGTGGAAAAAAAAACTTAAAAATCCAGGTCACTCGGGCCGCTTCAGCACTGCCCAGCCCAGCGGCCAAGGGCTTAGTGTTTTTCTCATCGGCTTGGGCAGTTCTTCCCGATGCATAGCAGCGTCAATATGGGGCCGGATGTACCACCGGTATTGCGTGCTGATGGTTCTGGGATTTCGGCTCACATATGAGTCTGTAAAAAACACCTACTCTGAGGAGACTGGTGGCTTTTGGGCATTGCCACGGATGCTTCAAAAGCTCCGGAGGGGATCCCCAGGGCTGAGCTACAGATGGACCTTGGGCGGACCTTGGTCTATGGTTGGTCGTTGTTGCTAGCATTGTTGTGTTCAACATCCCTGTTGTTGAAGATTGTGTGTTCACGCAGAAGATAACCATCGGTGAGCAAAATTCTCATCAATAACTAGTAGAACCTTCAGCAGACCCGGCACAGCGCACCTGACGGCGATGGACCAATTTCCACCCCGGAGGCGTGGTGCTCGCGTCTCACCGGAGAGAGGTTCGACAACACCTAAGGGTACAGGAGGTGGTTCAAAGATGTTTTGGGTTGAAGGTGGTGGTTTGAAACCGGTAGCTACGATCTTCAATTTCATTCTCTGAGATGATAACTATGATGATGAGGCGGAGGAGAAGGACGAGGTCAATTACTTCAACATTTGTGAATGAGTTCACTCCCCAATCCACCATTATTGAGTTGCGGTCAGTCGTTCGAAGTCTAAGTTCCCGGTGGCCTTGCTCCGGCAGATGCTGAACAGAAATCCTCCAAGCGCTGGAAATTTTTGAGGCACCCTGGGCCCTGGGCAAAGCTGAACAGCTGGGCCTTCGTAGGGCTGGAGGATCACTAATCATCGCTGTCAAGAATCAATGTGGTAAACTGAATGCCTTACACCTATTTGGGGATTATATTTTCTACCAACCATTTATGGTGTTTTTTGGGGATGGTTGAATATTGGGTTTACCACACAATACACAATTGGTACAATATGGTAACTCCTGGTTGTTGGTTTGTTTAATCTTGTTTCCGATGCATTGTTGGATGCCCCTCGTTGCGGTGGTTTGTGGACGGCACTTGGCAAGATGAAACTGAGACTGAGAGGCTTCAGCTGACTTGTAAGATGGTGTCAAAATTTGAGAAATTTGACCAGATGCTTTCATTGCCCCGCATGGCCCCGCCCTTTTCCATGCCATGGTATGCCGTGCACAGGAAGGTTGGAACCGAGGAGGCAAGGATGTGGAGATATGGTGTGGGATACGACCTTACTATAAATGATGACAAAAATCCTGGCAGAAACAGTAAACCGCTGATGTCATGGCCTTGAATTGAGTGCCTTTTCTGACTTATCCAATGGACTTGCCCCAAGTTCGTGCAACATGGCATTCATTATTATTCAACCTCCAAATTCGACCTGGTGCGCGTTTTGTTCAGATTCTTAAATATCTAGTGTAACACCCAGTAAGCTTCAAGTCAAATGTTCCTCCATGTTTCTCATGTGTTCCTCCATTGCGAAAATGGTGTTGGGCTCTGAGTATCCAGAGATTTGTCAAAGAGGAACCCACCAGGATTTGTCCTGCTAAATCGGCTTCATGCACAACACTTTTATTGATGATTCGTTAATTCGCAGCTGTTTGCCCAAGGATTCTGGGGCCTGCTTGAATCACCATGACACACCTACATCCTACCTCTAATTCTGTTGAACACCACACCCATGGTTACTTCATGTTACTTCCTAGCTCTTGACATGCTCATGACTCGCTTTCAGGAAGCAGGTGCTTTTGGCGCTGGGTCCTTAGTTACCTTTTGGAAAATCAACAAGGCGCAGTCAAATAGTATCAAAAGCTACTTATTGCTTGGGGTCGCTGAAGTGTTTGTTCCCCGTGGTATTGCAGGATTTCTTGCGGTTTACTAATTGCCTAGATATCTATGATCAAGACAAAGCGTGTCCCAAATTTGGGGATGATCATCATGATAATCCCAATTGACTGGTGAGGCATCAAATTATTCGATATTTGATGGTGTTACTAATTATAGTTCATGAGTCTATTAATCATTCATCAATATTCATCAGTTTTTCCAGATTCCGAATCAACTCGATAGTGGATAGTATCATCAGTTCATCAGTTGATGATTCATCCGTTTATTCCAACATGTTCCAATTTCAATCTATTACTCATCCGTGATTCCTGGCATGTTGTTGAAGCACCAAGCGCAATTCAGCGACTCTTCGCATCTCGTCTCAGGTGGTTCCTGCACCCAAGGCGCGTTGACCGTCGATTTCCATGGATCATGGGGTTGATCTCCTACCGGCGCTGTGAAGTAAAACTGCCGCTGTACTGCATCTTATATAACCATATTGAAAAAGAGACATGGGGACGGGACAGGGAAAAAAGGCTATTTGTTTGAATCTCAAATTATGGTGAGATTAGTTCGATTAAGCAGAAGCACCAACATGCAAGAAAAAAACTATTTCCCATGTGTTTGGTCAATCATGTCATTGCCCAGCAGGGCAATGTGTCCGCAGACGAGGCAGCTGCGGCAGCTGGGTTCTGCCATGAAGTGGGGATCGATGAAGGACCAAAGCATTGCAGGTGTAAGCATCAAATACCAGCCAAAATGATCATGAATAATCCAAAATACAAAAAATACATATGGATGTTCCAAGATTTTCCATCATGAGGATGTATGTCAGTAAAGGTCCAGGGGGCAATGCGGTGCCCCTACTTATTAGTTGGTTCAGAAACCCCATGAATGCAGTTTTAACTTACTCGTATTAGTATTTTGTTTCATCACCATTTACCCACAAGAATCTGGTGATTTAACATAGCTATTGTTTTAACATATTTAGCCTTATAGCTATTGTTTTTTTGTCCCTCATGTTTACTGAAGAAAATAGGCCCTGGCCTCCATAGCTACATTGTACATGCGTTTGCCACTTTCGAAAGCTAAATAAAGCGAAGCTATATTATTACGTTAGATTATATTGGTTTACTGGAGGGTGATGTTTTTTTCTCAGCCAAGTTCGCCTTCAGAAACCGGGGAGCGACTGTTCGACCTGCCAGGTGCGACGGCAGGTCGAGGAGCGCGAGGCTGAACAAGTGTCAGCGATGATGAACATGGTCCCCCCATGGGCTGAGTAGCTCGGCTCCAGGAGACCTGGATGCTGAAGTCACCATGGGTTTCAATAGTCATGGCCTAATGACTTGGATGATTTGGGGGTCATTTCAGGAAACCTCCAATTGTTGATGAGATTAGTTGGAGGGTTATTCCAAGTACCATCAATCTGTTGCTTGCTGGTAATGTTAGTTGGGGGATGGTACTACCCACTATGTTGGAGATATGTTTGATTTTTGTCCATTATCGTAGTCCATTAAGGGATTCCGCAGTGGTGATTGATGATGAACATGGGTCAGATACTGGTTGGTTGGTTTAGTGGGTGATTTCAACTTCAACAGTCTGGGAATGACAAGGTGGGTTGGCTAGGCGCTACCCATTTGTCAAATGGGTCTTCTGTTGAATGTGAGGATGATGAGCGGACCCTGTTTGTTGGCTATGGCGACTGTGAGAGCAAAGGATGATTTTTTGAAAACATTGTCCTTTTGGACGTGTGTTTTCAGAGATACCAATTAGCAGGTTTACGGAGGAAGCAGGTTTACAGACGGTTTTTTTGACATATTCGTGATCTGGTCATGGAGGTGCATATTTGTTGTAAACCAACCAAACTAGTTTATGTATAGATATTTTATTCATAGGTTGCATTTGGGTGTTATAGCTTTGCTGCTGTAAGATGCGCTCAATGCATTATTTTTACACAGACCGACGAGACTTGTCTCGTATGGGGGTTATTCGTTTTCTCAGGCGGGGCAATGTATGGATTGTCAAACGGGTCGCTTCCGCGCTGTTGGCTTTGAAAGGCTAATGTCTTGTCCGTTTGTTTTTAAGTGAAGACTGCTACTATTGCTTTTGCAGACGATGGCCAGTACTGATAATAATTCTATTACAACAAATATGATTGTTATTATGACTATTAAAAATACCAATATTAATATTACTAATAATATTGCTATTACTATTTACTATTACAGCAACAACTTACTACCACCAGTACTAGTACTAATACTAATACTACTACCACTACCACTAGTATTATTATTACTATTACTATTACTATTACTACTACTACTACTACTACTACCACTACTACTACTTCTACTACTACTACTACTTGAAACAAGCCAGTGGTCCCTTGAAACAAGCCAGGAGTGGAAAGTCCCAGCTTTTTTGGTTGATTTTCAGGGCAGGAACATCATGGATTCCCACTTCTGCGTTGGATTTGGCCTCGCCTTACTGAGGGCAAACAGCCGGCATCAGCCTGCAGGAGTTGGAGGGTGGGATAGGATGGTTCAGATGGATGGAGATGCTAGCCAGGCGCAGAGGATGCTGCAAGCTTTGGGGCCCCCAGGGATCCAAAGGATCCAAAAGAATAGGTTAAGGTTTTGAAAAGAATGATCCGAGGTCTATGATGCTCTATGATGTTCATGCTGATGCCTTTCTCCTGAGGGCCCTGAGTGTGCTTGGCCGCAGGAGCTGCCACTGTACGCAGAGCGCAAGAAGCATGGTCTGAAGTGACCTGGTTTGCTGAATCGTGGTGGGCTGTGGTTACCCGGACCCCAGTAGGGCCACTGAGACATGGGCCGAAAGCAAAGTGCAACTTTTTCTTCATTTGCAGCACGGTGTTCGCAACCCTGTTTTGATTTGCATTCGGAGGGTGAGGTCCTCAAAACATCCCCAGCTAATCCCGTCTTTTCATGGTCTAGAGTCCAGCCTATGTCCCTCAAAGAAACATACTTGCTTTTCTTCTCCTCCCTCCCCTGATCTAGTATACACGGGCCCGGAATGGCTCAACACTGATAAGTATGGTCACTTTGAAGGCACCTCTTGTAGCGACTGTCGCGCCTGGATGATGATGACCCGGATGCTATGCTTTGAATATGCCGAATATGCCGCCCCCCGTCAATACTAGGACAATAGCCAACAGGCCTAGCGGATGATTTCGAGAAAATTATGTTAGCGAGAAGGATCATAGATTTCCGTTTGGTGTAATAGTATATTTAGTAGTATATATTTACTAATAGATTAGCCCATCACTAAGGGTGTTTATCGTTCATGCTATCATCTCTGGTTCGCATGGAAAAGACCTAGGCGAAGACCAACAACAGCAAGAAGCCAGGGCCTCGCAGCCGGTGTTGGCACATGGGGCCGGGTGAGTTCTTGAAATTGCGGGTGGGCCACCCCATTTCTACTGCCTTTTTGATTTTGATAACACTAAAAATCTAAGAAACAGGGGATTGGGGGTTCCAAATCTTGAGAGAACCCTTTATGATTTCATCCTTCAAACATGCTCATGGAAAAAGAAATCCGTTGCAACCCGGTTACTGACCAAATAACTGACAGCAATTCTTTCCTTGAAGAATATGCATTTCATGTCCAAATCCTGACTTTCAAGCCCCGCCACGGCCGCATGGATTCTCAACGGAAACCAAGGACCAAGGGTTCGAAGGTGCGTTTTGATATGCCTGAGGACCCAGTGGGATCACAAGCTGCCTGTGCCACCACAGAAAAGACACTTTTTACTCCTCCTGTGATTTGATATTTGCACATCCTTGCACTAACTCATGCATTTTTGATGCTAGGAATATGCTAGGTAATGACAACATTCTTGCCTGTGTGGTGTTTTTTTCTTCTCCTTCTTCCTTGTTTTCAGGTCTGGAGCTGCTGCTGCACACAGATATCCGCAGGTATTGCTTATGTTCATCATGTCCATAATGCGGCTCCGGTTGTGGTTGTTGGTTTACTAAACACCATAATAACATCCATTAAGCAATTCATGAATACTATTGATGCATCTACCATCAATAACCAATGTAAGCACCTTATTTGACGCACTGGGGGACCACCTTTCAGCCATGCCCTGGAGGACATGAGACCAATTGTGCCAAGTGCCAGTGTGCGGCGCTGAAATCTCTCTGCAATTGACCAAGGTCATTCAGGTCATTCAGTGGATACATAGAGCTGGGATGGGTCAAAACTATGCTGGATGGGTTATGACCA
Organism: Symbiodinium sp. clade C Y103; assembly: GCA_003297045.1. Classification (NCBI taxonomy): domain Eukaryota; class Dinophyceae; order Suessiales; family Symbiodiniaceae; genus Cladocopium; species Cladocopium sp. clade C. The sequence goes on along the minus strand of BGPT01001414.1, from coordinate 24,858 downwards.
TAGAGGATGATTTAGATAATTTTCCACAGGATCAAGAAATAAGCCTCTGGGAGCATTACAGGGGACAATCGTGCGATTCATTATGTCAGCTGTTTTGATGTTCACCGGAGTGCAAGGGTTTTGACTAGTTTTGACCCACACAATTACATCACACCAGTTTGATACGTTTAATGGCAAGTAGTAACGACGTATAAGAATGATGATTGGCAAGGAGGACCGTGCCAAGCGAGATTATTTGAGGTTGAACCAAACTGACTGATAGACAGATAGATCGATAGACCTACAGATAAAAATATAGATAGGTAGATGGAATGATAGATACATTCATCGATGGGTAGGTAGATGGATAGATGATAATAGACAATAGATGGATAGATGAATAGATGGATAGATGGATGGATAGATAGAAATAATCTGCACATATTGACCCAGCTAGCATGAGTAGTGACCAGTACCTGCTCAAAGTGTGACATAGAAAATGAACCCAATCCAACCTCTATTGCTATTGATTTGGTTAGTGATTGGGATTGGTAGTGATCCCCGAGCGACTGATAGCGACTGGGTGTTTTCAAATGGAAGTATTTCTTCATGTTCACAGGGACAACACAATTGCCGAGGCTCCCAGCAACCGAAGGGCCACCAAGTACCGGCAGTGACCATGATTTCAAGCGCCGGAAGCTGAACTCGAGGGTTTCAATCTGAAAGTTGGGATTTGTCCGAATGAATTGGGACTACTCGAAGGAGTCGATCACTTCTATAATTGCCAATCAGCTGCCTGGGGATCTCCATTTTGCATTGTTTTGTGATAAGAGATTGGATCAATCCCCAGCAAGGCTTCACTGGATTCTCAGCCCACATGCTGTGTGTTGGCAAAAGTATGATCCGGAACTTCGACCTCCACTGTGTTGGAATACGTTGGAACCCTCATGGACCACGAGAAGGGTAGATAGATATGGATATATGGATCACTGGAGGCTTAATTTGCGCTTGTGCTTCATGATGGATACCTACCAAACTCTGAAGATGTTAGTATTATGAAGTTGCTGCACTCTGGAACCTCAATGGACCATCAGTAGTTGTCGGACGCGAGCCATCATTTCATTCTTTTTGGTTTGCTTTCAATTGTGCAGAGCTACCTTTTTGGAGCCTCCAGCACACGCCACTGGCGAATCTGCTGCTTTTCCACCAGCACCGCGGCTATTGAAAATAGCCAGCCCATGCTGATGCAGCTGAGATGGCGTAGGGGCAAACATGGAGGTCTTCTGATGAGGTTTGGGACAAAGATCTGGAGAAAATGCAGGGCTTCAGATGCCTTCATTGTTCAGGAGCAGGTTTCAATGTTGGTGATAGTTCCCCTCCAAAAAAAATGACGCCTGCATCTGCGGATTTGCTTCGCCCAAAAGATGCTGATCTGGTATCTCTCGAATATTTTGGTGGTTCCATATTTGCAGCATGTCCAGAGTGTGGCCTTCCAAAGTCTCGACCAGTTGTTCTTGTTTCGCATATTCCCGTTAACACGCATTCAATGCGATGTTGACAGATTTGTCCCAAAAACGATCAGGAACACACTCAAGAAGCAGCGTAGATGCGCTGAAGACTCAAGGTTGTGGTGGGAAACGTTCACTGGCAGGGCACTTTTGAAGAAAGTAGTTTGGCCATATGAGTGCTTCTTTCATAAACTGAGGGAGCCCAAAATCATCCAAGACTTGCCGCTTTCAATGGAGAAACCAATGGTTTATATAGGGCACCCGTACTTGGCGAAACACCCATATGATGAGATATTATTGAAAGAGGCAAGAAGCCAGGGATGCGCGAAATTTCGCTAAAGATCCCAGCTACATAAAAAGAAACAAACCGTAGTTCTGCGCACAGATTGGTTCGCGTTCTCCTTATGTGGCTTCTAGAGAGAACAGTTCAAGCCCGAGGATGCTATCCATTGTCCACTTCCGGGAATTGTATGGAATCATCCTTCCCCACCGTCTTGAACAATGACTTTCATACGTTCCCCGAATTCTCAGGAGGGCTCAATCAGAGGATCCCATGGTTTTTTCAACGCATTTGCTGCAGCTGGTAACTGCTGGTATGCCAAAGATGTCGGTTCACATGGCTTGTCCCGTGCATCAACCTTGGCTCATGATTAACGTATGTGCCTCCGCGTATGTACCACGAGCTTTTTGCAAAAGTCGCGGCCAGGGCTGCCTGGGCTTTGGAAGCTGATGAGCTGGATGTCATCCCCATCTAATTAAGAAGATTGATGTTCGCATGGGTTTGGTTGAAAATTGGAGATGCCTTCCGGTAATTCAACGCAGCTATGAAATATGGCCTAGTTATGCCTGTTTATGGATGGTTTGCCTACTGAACATGGTGACTTACTAGTACCATAGCTATGCTAGATTACCACAGGTTCCCCCAAAATGGTCTGAAATTATTTCTTTGTCTTTGTTGCATGGATGATAAACCATGTCATTTCGGGGCACCCTATGTTCAAGAGTTGTTTGCCTGCTGGATTGCAGTAACACATCTCTAATTCCTTTTCAGGATGATCGATCAGACAGTTGTCACCGGTGAAAGATGATCAGCTCGATGGGACCGTAACGCAGTATATATAATATATGACATCAGGATTCCTCAGAGGTTTCACAAGACACAAGACCAGTCAAGCCCAAGGAATGCTATAGGTATGGGTGTTAGGATACGTACTTATTCTTTCTATAAAGACGTCATTATTCAATGTTTCTTCCTTGTCTTGTTGAGGGAGTGGTTCTGGAATTGATCACGGATACTGCCACTATGACACTTCAGTTGGATAATGTTGGATAAGTGTACGGTGCATTGTCAGCTCAGCATGACCCTCTGCCGGGGGACTCTGACCCGTCCAACAGCAAATGTAGGGTGTCATGGGGTTTCCATAAATGGGAGGAGGGTACCCCAAACTGGATTATAATGGAAAATCCTATATGCACATTGGATGATTTGGGGAATCCCCCATTTTAGAAAACCTCCATATTTTTATTGCAGATGATCGTTCGGACTTGTTACTCTTCCATACTTCGATTGGAAGTTCAAAATCTACATGTGTGTTTCTCATTTGCAGATGGTTGTGCACAGAATCAGACAAAATCAGCAACTGCCCAAGGCTATACAGATGACAAGATATGACATGTTTAGATCAAGTAGTTTTATTGGTTCCTCATGTCATGTCCTAGCTATACCCAAAAGGCTACGGCAGGAAGCCACGAACTAATTTTCCTCCACCTGCAATGTGAGCTTCTTCATGTCCATCAATGAAGGTGGGGGCAACTTTCTTTGTCTCAGACGGAAGGGGGCCGTCAGCAGGGGTACTGCAAGGTAAGTGCTGAAGGATGGGCCAAATGGAGAGAGAGAGAGAGAGTGGCGCAGCAATTCCAATGCAGTTGACAACTATTTTTCCCGCAAATAGTGGCATACTGCTATGCTTACCTGATAAGTTCTGGATATACCTTGGTGATTGGTTAGTTCCAGGACTATCTTTTAGGCTCCAAAAAGATGTATGTATATATGTGTATATATATATATATATACAGCCAGATGTTTTATGTCTACTCCAAGGGCCTTTTCAGGGCCCAACAGATGACAACGCCACAGGCTGTTCAAGGGCACTGGCGACGTCAAAATATGATGAGGAGCGGTAGCAGATGGTAGCAGCTGATCCGGAGCGATTGGACTGATGGTTAATTGCGTGATTATTGATTGCATCAACTATCCCAATACGTTCTTCGATGATGCCCATGTTGAGTTTGTTACCCCCCTGAAGGCCACCGTAAGGACCAACCTTTCTGGCAATTTGGGGGGGTTCCATCATGGCCACCGTCTGAGATCTGGCTGATGGGTTTGCTGGTCATTCCCTCAGCCCCCCAGCTCTAGTTTCCAATGTGGCTTCTTTCCACTTGGCGTAACTATAGTATCCCCAAATGGTCTAACTATGATTGTTCAGCTTGGTGAGGTATTTATCATAGAATCATGTATAATCAGATTAGAATCAATAATCATATGTAAAGTCTATGATAATCTATTATCTTTCCCGAATGCGTAGCAAGGGTTCCCGTTTCACTCTGGGGGTTTGGGGGTTGAGGGTGTGTTCGCCAGACGTTGCGCAACCGTTCGCAACCGTCCGCANNNGCAACCGTCCGCGTGAGGGCCCTATGGCCGTGCCTATGGGGGAAGCTGCAAAGGTGGTCGTTTTTGGACGTTTCAAACGTGTCGCAACGTCATTTCGTGAGGCAGGCGTGGCACTTCGTGACATTCCAACGTGTTTCAAGACGTGTCGAAAGTCGTTTTGTGTGGCAGGCGCAATACTTTCGCGACGTTTTCAAAAGTT
>BGPT01001413.1:118295-137329 GCA_003297045.1 Symbiodinium sp. clade C Y103 | reverse complement strand
TGTAGGAACTTTTGCACCCTTTTATATATGTGGGATTTTGTACGGGATTTTCTATTTTTTGCAATGGGGTGTTCAGGGACTGCCCCTATTCAAAAAAAATGCCAAATGAACAAATCGGTCAGAGGTGTACTATTTGGGGGGTCGGTTTTAGGAATAGGGGGAAGGGATTATTGGGTCACATGATGATCAACCGTTGGAATTGAAGGATTTTGCCGCCCTAATTTTTGAGACAAACCACCACCCAGCATCCATGGATCCCGCTGTATGGCCTCCTCCGTCATATCGATCCGAACCTGGGAGCGAAGCAACGCCTGAAACGGGGAAAACACCACGAAACACCACGAATTTGGTTAAATCATGTCAAATCAGTGTTTTTTTGCTAGTTCAATCACTATTAATGTAAAACACCATGAGGATGTGTGGAGGAATGAAAACCCATCCACTTCTAAAAATTGTTTGAAATTCAATCACACCAAATTTCCTTCACCCTGTTGGCAATGCGCCTTTCTGATTCCGCCAGGCCATTCTTCTCACAGCCACACGATCTCGACTCCTCACCACACTCTTTCTTCGTCTCCTCCGCATCCGCCAGGGCCTGGCGGCCCTCATCGCCCACGGAGCCAGGGCTGAGCCAAAGTTTTTGTAGACCACGATTTTGCAGCAGCACGGCCGCCAAGGCGAGAGCGCCAGCAGCGCCGATGTTGTTCTGCCGGAGGGGAAGTGTCCTCAAAGTGACATTAACTTTGAGCGCCTCTCCAAGTGCCTGAGCGCCAGAAGCGCCGATGTTGTTCTGCCGGAGGGAAAGTGTCCTCAAAGTGACATTGACTTTGAGCGCCTCTCCAAGTGCCTGAGCGCCAGAAGCGCCGATGTTGTTCTGCCGGAGGGAAAGTGTCCTCAAAGTGACATTGACTTTGAGCGCCTCTCCAAGTGCCTGAGCGCCAGAAGCGCCGATGTTGTTCTTGTAGATCCGAAGATTCTTCAAACTGCGATTGATCTTCAGTGACTCCGCAAGTGCCTGAGCGCCAGAAGCTCCGATGTTGTTCTCCTGGAGCGAAAGTGTCTCCAAACTGCTGGCCCGCCTTGCCAGAGCTAGTTTTCCACCATTTCTGCAAAGCCTTTTCGAAAGGATTTTATACGGATGTTTTTATCATCAGTGAATTTGAAGGTTTTCCATAGTTTCTTCTCAAATGCCACCATCCACCTGCAGCTGCTTAGCCTCCACCGTCACATCGAAACCTGTGTGCGGATTCTGTGGATGAACAAAATCCTTCCACTTGAGAATTCTTCATTGCTTGAAATCACTCACCATCAAATTTCGTGCGCCTTGTTGTCAACGCGCCTTTTTTGATTCCGCCTGGCCATCTTCTCACCACCACACGATCTCGAAGTCCTCACCACGTCTTCTCTTCGTCTTCTCTGCCTCCTCCAGGGCCTGGCGGCCCTCATCGCCCACGGAGCGGCGGGTGAGCCAAAGTTCTCTCAGACCAAAATTTTGGAGCAGCCCGGCCGCCAAGGCCAGAGCACCAGCGGCACCGATGTTGTTCTGATTCAGGTCAAGCTCCTTCAAAGTGACATTGATTTTGAGGGACTCTCCAAGTGCCTGAGCGCCAGCGGCGCCGATGTTGTTCTCGCTGAGGTGAAGCTCCTTCAAACTGCGATTGATCTTGAGCGACTCGGCAAGTGCCTGAACACCGGGGTCGCCGATGTTGTTGTGATCGAGGTCAAGGTACTTCAAATTGCCATTGGTCTTGAGAGACCCCGCAACAGCCTGGGCGCCGGCGTCGCCGATGTTGTTGTGATCGAGGTAAAGCTCCGTCAAAGTGACATTGACTTTGAGCGACTCTGCGATTGGTCTGGAGAGACTCTGCAACAGCCTGGGCGCCAGCAGCGCCGATGTTGTTCTCCTGGAGCCAAAGTGTCTCCAAACTGCCATTGGTCTTGAAAGCCTTTCCAAGTGCCTGGGCGCCGGCGTCGCCGATGTTGTTGTGATCGAGGTCAAGGTTCTTCAAAGTGACATTGACTTTGAGCGCCTCTCCAAGTGCCCGGGCGCCCGCAGCGCCGATGTTGTTCTGCCAGAGGCCAAGCTTCGTCAAAGGCGCCGATGTTGTTCTCTTTGAGGTAAAGCCATTCCAACCTGCGATTGGTCTTGAGCGATTCAGCAAGGGCCTGAGCGCCGGCATCGCCCATGTTGTTGTCGTCCAAGTCTAGCAAATCGGTCACACTGTTTGTGGCCATTGCTTCAGCCACGACCTTTGTGCCCAGTTCGCCGAGGTTGTCGCATCTTATCTCGGTCTGCCCTAAACAAACTGCCGCCGCACCAATGCGCTGGACCATCCTGAGTTCCTCATCGTTGAGCTCTGTGGGATCCTTCTTGAAGCCATGGCGACTCAGTGTGTCCAAAAGGAACGTTAGACGGGGCAAGAGCAGACCAAAGAGCTGCAGGTTGTCCAAATGCCCCAGCTCCGCCTCCTCCCACAAAAAGGCGGCAGCAACCATATCACCATTGCGCATCGCTCGGTTCAGTTTTTTGCCCAGTGCTGGTGCAGCAGCTGCTTGGGGCAAGTTTTCGATCAACAAATACTCTCGCTTGCTGGGAGTGAGCTGCTTGTAAAGCATTGGAAGGATCGTCCCTTCCCAGCAGCCTGTAGCGCTGCAACCTCCGGACCACTCCCCTGGCACTTTGGGCGAGGTCAGAAGGACAGACAGGTGGTGTGAAGCCAGGTGAGCGAAGCAATGCCTACCGAGCGTTTGTCCTTTTTGAAGGCTCGGGTCTATTTTTGCATTCGGGCAGAGTAAGCAAATCAGGCAGAATAAGCATTCAATCAATTCCCCATACAATCGCTTGCAATTTTCAAAATCTACCACCAACAGGAACCAAGCATGGAACAAGAATAAATACAACCAACTCACCACCCCGAGGATCTGGATCATCAGGTACTCTGACTGCAGACATAGAGCGCCAAAAATGACATCTTTCAGGGTGTCATAAAGATCGGAAATAATCGGAGTCATGGATGTAAAAGCTGCGACAGCAAACGCTGTTGAATCAAAGCGATCGCCGGGCTTGAGCCGAGCGACCGCCCACACTGCTTGGACCAGGAGTGAGAAACCAACACAGCAAAATAGAATCAAGTAAATATCCCAATCAAGGCCTGTCACTTTGGACAGCCTTCCCGTCTTCAGGCTCCACAGAGATGCTACCAGGCTTGAACTCACAGTGACTCCAAAGCTCAGGAAGACCAAACACTGCTGAGTCCGCGTACTCAAAGCAGTGAAACTTGGTCCCAAGGCTTCATAGGAACTCACCCTCAAAATGCAGGCCTCTGAGTCTGAGGATAGCAGCTCAGAAGACTCGTCCGAATCCGAGTCATCCGAGGAAGCAAATGCCTTGCTCTTCAAGATGGGCCCGACAACCATGATGACACTTCCCAGAAGTGTAACGCCAAGGAAAATCAGTACATAGAGACAAAAGAACCAATGAAAGCGTTCCATGCTTTCTTCTGGTGTCATGGTCTCAATCTGCGAGACCTTGGGAAGGAACACATCTGGTTCCTCCACCATTTTCAATGTAAAATTTCCACGCAAGACTTTTCCCACGGTGGCAATCAAATCTGGTAGTTCCGGCATCTCCAGTGTGAAACCAGAGGCAGCACAAATCACGGACATCAGGAGAATCATCTGCATGGCGCCCTTTAGCTTGGCGTGCTTGAATGTGTGAATTAAAAAAGACACTTGAGCCGACAAAGAAAGTCATCCAATAATGACATGTATGCCAGTTCTTCTGAGATGTGTCATGTATAGGTGTGACCCGGAATAAATCGCTTTTTTCGGAGATGTGCTGTGTGCAGATGTGTTAATTTGGAGATTTTGGATGATTTTAGACAAAGACGGCTGTTGGGTTGATCTCTTCCCTGTCTTCCTNTTTTTTCGGAGATGTGCTGTGTGCAGATGTGTTAATTTGGAGATTTTGGATGATTTTAGACAAAGACGGCTGTTGGGTTGATCTCTTCCCTGTCTTCCTCCAAATTTCGGGAGAAAATCCGAAAAAAAAACAATGCTCTGCTGCACCTCTGATGGTCAGCGCCGCGGGTCGCACTCATCTGGTGGAGGTACCACCTGGTCCAATCATGCACTGGAACCCCCGGGGTCAAGGGATAGGGGAATGGGGATAGGCGCCATTTCTGCAAAAATCCTGCAAATTGTTCGATTGTTTTTTTTNGTCCAATCATGCACTGGAACCCCCGGGGTCAAGGGATAGGGGAATGGGGATAGGCGCCATTTCTGCAAAAATCCTGCAAATTGTTCGATTGTTTTTTTTACTAACGTGTCCAATTGACTAATAGAAGTGACCGGGGGTGACCTCTATTCTAAAATACCGCCAAACAAAAAAATAGGCCAGGGGTGTATTATTTGGGGTGGCGGTCTTATCAATAGGAGAAAGGGATTATTGGTTGACATGATGATCAACCATTGGATTAGGGATTATTTTGGGNTATCAATAGGAGAAAGGGATTATTGGTTGACATGATGATCAACCATTGGATTAGGGATTATTTTGGGACATGATGATCAATCATTGGATTTGAAGGGGGTTTTCCATAGTGTTTGCTTGAGATCAATTCTTCCATCGGTTTTTCCATTGGTTTTTCCATTGAAACAAAACCGCCACCCATCGCCATGGATCCCGGCCATCGGCCTGCAGCTGGTCTCCTTCCACCGTCACGTCGCTCCGAACCTGGGATCGAAGCAACGGACTGAAATAGATTTACACCACAAAACACCACGAATATGATAAAAATTCGTCGTTTTTTGCTGGTTAAATCCATTTCTATAAATATGATCTTCCAAAACCATCCATTTTGGGGTACCCCCATTTTAGGAAACATCCATATGTGTATACATATATTCACATATTTGAGAGGGGAAGAGATTAGATAGGATATTGGATTGCATTCCATTAGATTGGAGTCGATTGTATCAGGTTCAATCAGGTTATGTGAGATAGATGAATGGATGCATTGATGATAGATATGTGTACATATGCTGTGTGTATTATACATTATACATATGTATCTATGTAACATAGTCATGCAACTATCCCAACGTGTCCGCAAGGTGTGCATGCACATGTAGTCAATGCATGCAATGTGTGCAATGTATGCTATGTGTGGTGCACTAGTTGTGCACCAGAGCAGGAGAGTTAGTTGCACACAGTACCTGTGTTGTGTGTAATGCATGTTGAATATGAATGTATCATACCATTGGTTTCCTTGTCTCCCCACTTCCATAACCACGAAGTCTGACTGCAAATGGTCGAAGTAGTTTGTCTTATTGAGGAAGCCCCGTGAAAAGGAACAGCAAAGTGAAGTCGGAGGCTTATGGTACGGGATCCAAAAATGGTTTCATGGCAGGCCCTTCAACCTCTTGCCGTGTCTTGGTGTCTTAGTATATTATATTCTTGTCCAAAGGTCATCGGGTTCGATCTAGATAGAAACGGATGTCCACACTATTTCACGCCATCGTTTTCTGAAAAATGTACTCATGCTTGTTGGCAAAGACAAAACATTCTTGAGGCTCTATTGCTGCCTGGAAAACCTTGCTTTTGCAGGCGGAAACAAAGTTGGTTCAACCACTATCTTTCTTGGTTACTGTTTTTTGGTTGAAAATCCAATTCTTGCTGGCTGAAATTTGTGGTTGGTTGACATCACAGCTTCAATCGGTGGAGATTGAGCATGTTTCTATGCAAAATTAAATCAAAAGTTGTACCGTGTTGCAATCTAATCTTAAATAGCTTGCTTTCTGGTAAATCAATCTGTATCTAAACAATTAAACGTGATTTTACAGAAAATAAAATCCTCCTATCAATTCTAATAATTCTATTCGCTCAATCGATTCCAATCTTTATCCATTAATCATTAATGGTCCATGATTCTTTGAGTTCTCAACCCATGATATATCCCATAGCTAAGTTCTGCCATCACTTCGTCGGCACCTTCAAGGAACTTCCAGCTGCATGCCTGGACGATGGACAGGACAACAGCACAAGGTTGAGGGAGTCGGGGGCTAAACAGCAGCACTCAACAGATGCATTGTCCAACAAAACATGGTGACTTAACCAGGAAAAAATGGGGGATTTAACCAAAAAAAAATAGAGTTTTACCATGATTTTAGCAACAGGGATAGAAAAAATAGGTATAGCCATGTGAGTTTGACTCCCATCAGTTGGGATATGAGGCCCCTGGAACTCTGTTATGTATCCATTTAAACCGGGAACTGCACCCCCGAGTATTTAAGTTTGGAACATGGCCAATCGGTCAAAACTCTGGTACCCTGGTGAATAAATCCATCCCCATGTGGGAAACCCAATGATAAATCCAATGGTATGATTTTAAAACCCCCCAAATGACAAGTCTCATCAGAAATGGTGTATAGTCGATAATTCGGTCAACCATATTTAACATGCAAGATGGACTGGGAAAACTAAGGGTGATGGCACAATTCCTTAGGAATGAAATGGAAAGGATGCCTACAGAGGGGTGAAACCGACAAGAAAACTACCAGTAGTGGTTTAACGAAGATGAACTTGGATTTTCCACTATTCTAGCAATGGAAATGAATAATAAGAATCAGAACACGAAAAATGCAAATGACAAAAAAGAGAGGGAGAGAAGGCGGAAAAAGACCTCGACCAGTTAAAACCAACAACGGTATTGATTTCATGAGCAAATCGGAAAAAAACACTAGAGGAAACAAATAACAGAGGTTTGACCAACGACAATTGGTTTAATCAGCACTGTTGCTTCAACCAAAATGGGAACAGTACCCTATTAATTCACGGCCACCTCAAAAATGGATGAATGTATAGTAGAAGACCATAGATAACTAGTTAAATTACAAACAAAAACAAGAAAGTGTTTCCAGAATGGTTTGTTGATGACATGTCCCCATGTTGTCAAAGTCTCCATTGTTTTCTACATCTTCTGGGGTTGCCGATGACAAATACATAACAGCATGCGTTCAACCCAATAAAAACAGTACTACAACAGGACTACCGCACTTGGCACTGACCAACAGTTACCCGCAGCGCAGGATGCCTTCATGAATGCGACCCTCGTCTACCGACCCCATGGCGATCCTTGCTGGGTCTGATCTCGTAAACCTGATAGACCATCCCCAATGGGGCTCCATGACTGGGTAATACCGGGTATACACGAATTTGGGATGACTGGTAATGGTTGTTTTCCGGGATGCGTCTTTTCTTGGGTATACCAAACTCATGTTTTTGAATTGAACGAAACCTTTGAATCATGTTCTGTTCTTGGCCAAAAAACGAAATGTCCCAAAAGTTGCGGGTATAACCCCCAACTGCAACAAAAGATCTACAGCGGTTGATGCAATGTATTGCTTTATTTTCTGCTAACTTTGAGCAGCTCAACCTGCGGAAAGCCGGGGAATCAACCGAGCTTGGAGAATGGGGAGTCCACTGGCAAAAAAGGAAAGACGTCCCAAGAAAAATTCACACCATGATGGGAAACCAGGAAGGAAACAGTCTTTACAGCTCCAAAGTACCGCAAAGACTGGCTTCGCACGAATTTCCATAGATTGGAGGTTACATGCAACAGTATGGAACGACAGTCATCTAAACCAAGTTTATGCCTCGAGTGCCTTAGGTCATAGACATGATCGCACGCCGCCCCATCACATCTCGAAACAATCCGGACATGTTTTTTTCCGCATGTCATAGCAGGGGAAGTCCTCCCCAAGGTCAAGGACCTGGCAACGGGAACCAGAAACTGGGTCCCCGGGTCATGTTTCTGGTGTAAACCTGCCAGGGACGCGTCGTAAAATCCTTGGTTTTTGCGGGCTAAACCATGGATGGTCGGGGTGAAGCAAAAAATTAAGTGGTAAAACCATCATAAACCATCCACTTTGGAGGTAAAAATATCTACAAATTTTTGGCGGGAAAAAAAGTAACCCACATTTTTTTTGGTCTTGGGTACCGCAAAAATGGATGGTTTATACCAGAAATGACCCAAAATCTGTGAGCTGCTGACATAATATTGCACTGTTTGGATTCTAGCTGTGTAAATGCATACCTGTTAAGACAATCAGCGGTGGTCCATGTTTTGCAAATGTAGGGATTCTGTTGAGGATGGTTTGGAGGGACGGTCTTGGAATTTGACCTTTGGACGTGGAACCCCAAACTCAAAGCTACAGCTCTAAGATCACCTTGAGCAGCTGACCAATGGCATCCCTAGACAAGTTCTTTGGGTGTCTCGGATGTTAAATGACCGGTCTGTTGGTTACATAGGAACTGATTCTGTGCCTGGCTTTCTCACCGGCTTTGTCGATGGATTCCAAGCGTCCTTCGTGTCCACAGAACCTCAGAATCTCATGAAACTAAAACCAGGTTCAAGAATCTTGAAAGACAGTGAAAGCATGGTTCAAATTTGTTCAAATCATTTTTCTATCATGTTTGCAACTATCATGTTGATGATGTTGATGTTGCATGACCACCATGGAGCATGGTCCAGCATGGTGTTTCCCTCTTCCAGTCTCCATCCACCAACTCACCTGCGCGTTGGAGGTGCTTCTGCAGTCCACAGGTCTAGAAACCTGGAGCGAAGCTCTCGAACTCGTCCCAACCCTTTGTCCAATTCCTGTGGCATACTGCAACATACTGCATAATGTCGGTCACCCCAGTGTGATGTATTGGATTGGGTTTCTGAACCTTAGTTTTTGTTCGCCCATCTTGAGGCAGTCAAGTGGTACAAGGATGTCAAAGTGGGGTTGCATCGAAGTATGCCTTAACAAGAACAACTGATCCTACTTTACAGGTGTGCAACAGTTGGTTTTGTCACCACACCCCACAGGTTTGTCTCAAACTCCATTTAATCTCTTCCCCCTATGACTCAAAACCCCCTAAGAACAACTGTCGAATTGGAGTCAGAGGGTCACTTTTGTTTTTTTTGGTTTGGTTCATTGCAATTGTCAGTTGGCCCAATTGAAAGGTAATGGGAAAACGGGATGCAGGATCAGTGGATTCAGCTCCGTAGTAATAAAATGTAGGAACTTTTGCACCCTTTTATATATGTGGGATTTTGTACGGGATTTTCTATTTTTTGCAATGGGGTGTTCAGGGACTGCCCCTATTCAAAAAAAAATGCCAAATGAACAAATCGGTCAGAAGTGTATTATTTGCGGGGGCGGTTTTAGGAATAGGGGGAAGGGACTATTGGATACTATTGGGTCACATGATGATCAACCATTGGAATTTCAGGGTTTTCCCGCCCTAATTTTTGAGACAAACCACCACCCAGCATCCATGGATCCCCACCATCGGCCTGCAGCTGTATGGCCTCCTCCGTCATATCGAAACCTGGGAGCGAAGCAACGACTGAAACGGGGAAAACACCACGAAACACCACGAATATGGTTAAATCATGTTAAATCAGTGTTTTTTGCTAGTTCAATCACTAGTAATGTAAAACACCTTGAGGAAATCGTTGTGTGGAGGATTGAAACCCCATCCACTTCTAAAAATTGTTTCAAATCAATCACACCAAATTTCGTTCGCCCTGTTGGATGCGCCTTTTTGATTCCGCCCTGCCAAGTTCTCACCACACGATCTCGAAGTCCTCACCACGTTCTTTCTTCGTCTTCTCCGCATCCTCCAGGGCCTTGCGGCCCTCATAGCCCATGGAGCCGTGGCTGAGAGAAAGTTTTCTTAGACCACGATTTTGGAGCAGCCCAGCTGCCAAGGCCTGAGCTCCTGCAACGCCGATGTTGTTCTGCTGGAGGTAAAGGTACCTCAAGCTGCTATTGGTCTTGAGTGAGTCTCCAAGTTCCCGAGCACCAGCATCGCCAATGTTGTTGGCATCGAGGCTAAGCTTCTTCAAACTGCGATTGGTCTGGAGAGACTCTGCAACAGCCTGGGCGCCAGCAGCGCCGATGTTGTTCTCCTGGAGCCAAAGTGTCTCCAAACTGCCATTGGTCTTGAGAGACTCTGCAACAGCCTGGGCGCCAGAAGCGCCGATGTTGTTGTGATCGAGGTGAAGTTCCCTCAGAGTGACATTGATCTTCAGTGACTCGGCAAGTGCCTGAGCGCCAGCATCGCCCATGTTGTTTTCACCGAGGCGAAGGTCCGTCAAAGTGACATTGATTTTGAGGGACTCTGCAACAGCCTGGGCTCCAGCAGCGCCGATGTTGTTGTGATTGAGGTTAAGTTCNACCGAGGCGAAGGTCCGTCAAAGTGACATTGATTTTGAGGGACTCTGCAACAGCCTGGGCTCCAGCAGCGCCGATGTTGTTGTGATTGAGGTTAAGTTCTCTCAAAGTGACATTGATTTTGAGCGCCTCTCCAATTGCCTGAGCGCCAGAAGCGCCGATGTTGTTCGTGTAGATCCGAAGATTCTTCAAACTGCGATTGATCTTCAGTGACTCCGCAAGTGCCTGAGCGCCAGCATCGCCAATGTTGTTGTTGCCAGAGTCCAACAAATCGGTCACACTGTTTGCGGCCATTACCTCAGCCACAACCTTGGCACCCAGCTCGCCGAGGTTGCGGCATGCGAAGTNTGTTGTTGCCAGAGTCCAACAAATCGGTCACACTGTTTGCGGCCATTACCTCAGCCACAACCTTGGCACCCAGCTCGCCGAGGTTGCGGCATGCGAAGTGGCATGAGAAAGGGTCGCCCTGCCCTACATAAACTGCAGCTTTACCAATGCGCTGGACCATCGCGAGTTCCTCATCGTTGAGCTCTGTGGGATCCTTGTTGAAACCATGGCGACTCAGCATTTCCAGAAAGAACGTTAGGCGTGGCAAGATCAGACCAAAGAGCTGCAGGTTGTCTGAATCCAGCTCCGCCTCCTCCCACAACAAGAAGGCAGTGACCATATCACCGTTGCGCATCGCTNTTTTTGCCCAGTGCTGGTGCAGCAGCAGACAGCACCGACTCAAAACACAAAAAGGTCAACAGAATCTGAACTCCAGGCACCAGTAAGTTCAAAACACCAACAAAGAATGAACCACCCTCAACCAGCAAAAAAAGAACGGAGAACACTGCTTGGGGCAAGTTTTCGATCAACAAATAGTCCCGCTTGCTGGGAGTGACCTGCTTGTAAAGCATTGGAAGGATCGTCCCTTCCCAGCAGCCTGTAGCTGTGCAGCCTCCGGACCACTCGCCTGGCACTTTGGGCGAGGTCAGAAGTACCGAAAGGTGGCTTGAAGCCAGCTCGGCGAAGCAATGCCAGCCCCCTGTGAAATGCTCACCGAATATGTCTCCTTGGCAAATGGAGAAGATGAAGATCATAATGAGAATTGCGCAATCTTTATCGCCCAACACCAGGAACCAAGTATGGAACAAGCATAAATACAACCAACTCGCAACCCCGAGGATCTGGATCATCAGATGCTCGGACTGCAGGCATAGAGCCCCAAAAATGACATCTTTCAGGGTGTCGTAAAAATCGGAAATAATGGGAGTCATGGATGTAAAAGCTGCAACAGCAAACGCTGTTGAATCAAAGCGATCGCCGGGCTTGAGCCGTGCTACCGCCCAGACTGCTTGGACCAGGAGTGATAAACCAACACAGCAAAATAAAATCAAGTAAATTTCCCAGTCAAGACCTGTCACTTTGGACAGCCTTCCCGTCTTCAGGCTCCACAGAGATGCTACCAGGCTTAAACTCACAGTGACTCCAACGCTCAGTATGACCAAACACTGCTGAGTGTGCGGACTCAAAGCAGTGAACGTTGGTCCCAAGGCTTCATAGGAACTCACGTTCGAGTCGCCAGCCTCTGAGGATAGCAGCTCAGAAGACTCTGCTGAATCTGACGAGGAAGCAAGGCATTTGCTCTTCAAGAGGGGCCCGACGAACATGATGACANTCGCCAGCCTCTGAGGATAGCAGCTCAGAAGACTCTGCTGAATCTGACGAGGAAGCAAGGCATTTGCTCTTCAAGAGGGGCCCGACGAACATGATGACACTTCCCAGGACTGTAACGCCAAGGAAGATCAAGACATAGACACAAAAGAACCAATGAAAGCGTTCCATGCTTTCTTCTCGTGTCATGGTNGCCAAGGAAGATCAAGACATAGACACAAAAGAACCAATGAAAGCGTTCCATGCTTTCTTCTCGTGTCATGGTCTCAATCTGCGAGACCTTGGGAAGGAATACCTCCGGTTCCTCCACCATTTTCAATGTAAAATTTCCACGAAAGACTTTTCCCACGGTGGCAATCAGATCTGGTAGTTCCAGCATCTCCAGTATGAAACCGGAGGCAGCACAAATCACCGACATCAGGAGAATCATCTGCATGGCGCCCTTTAGCTTGGCGTGTTTGAGTTTGTGAATTAAAAAAGACACTTGAGCCGACAAAGAAAATCATCCAACACTCATTGATATCAGTTTGTAGGAGATGTGTCGTGTGCAAATGTAGCAGATTTTGAGATTTTGGATGATGATTTTAGACTCTAGATGGCTGTTGGGTTGATCTGTTCCCTGTCTTCCTCCAAATTTCGGGAGAAAATCCGAAAAAACAATGGTCTGCTGCACCTCGTCTCCGATGGTCAGCGCCGCGGGTCGCACTCATCTGGTGGATGTGGAGTTATCACATGGTCCAATCATGCACTGGAACCCCCCGGGGTCAGGGGACATGGGAATGGGGATAGGCACCATTTCTGCAAAGCTCCTGCCATTGTTGGCGCGAGAAAGCATCAATGTGACTTGCCCATGCACCTGGTTCTGGCTGCTCGCCATGTCGAAACCTGTCTCCGTGAACCTCGAGGATCCCGCAGCCAGATGATTTCAAACGACCCATGAAGCTTGCCATGTCACTTCTCAACATCCAGCAATCAGAGTCTGCTTTTCAAAGGTCGGAAGGTAACATAAGGTCACTTTCCCGTAACTGATCTCACACTTGGATCAACTTAGGGGGCCATCTTCTCACTTAGCCCAGAATCTTGGGCCAGCACTGGTGATCCAAACATGCCAAGCTCCACAAGGTGAGTTGCGCATTTCCTGGCACTGGACCACTATAAACATCAGGGCGAATCTCGCCAGAAGGGAAAAAGAACACGGGCAAGTGGCAAGAGGTCAATGCACCTGACACCATAAAGATATCCACGAAAGGATGGGATAATATGGGATAAGTACACGCACACGACAGAGTAGGTGAGCAAATGGTCTACAATCGCGAATCATTCTACCAAGCAACGGGATCTACATCATCCACACAAGTTGTCGACAGCTGTCGAACTCGTCCCAACCCTTTGCCCAGTTCCTCTGACATGCTGAATAACGTCAGTCCCCCCAGTGCGCTGTAGTGGAACATCCCATTCAATAACCATTGAATCGCCATGAAATCCCATTGAATCACCATGGATTGGGTTTCTGAACCTTGGTGTTTGTTTGCCCCTATCGTGCCTCCATCTTCTCAAGGCGGACAAGTGGTAAAAGGGTGTAAAAGCGGGGTTGCATCAAAGTATGCACAAACAAGAACAACTTGGGTACATCCATCCTTGAAATTCCTCGCGACTGCTCAGACAAAACAAAAGTTGATCCTACTTTGGGCTGTGCAACAGTTGGTTTCATCACCACACCCCGCAGGTTTGTCTCAAATTTGGGTACGANCAGACAAAACAAAAGTTGATCCTACTTTGGGCTGTGCAACAGTTGGTTTCATCACCACACCCCGCAGGTTTGTCTCAAATTTGGGTACGAGTACCCAAAAAAATGCCACTTAATCCCTTCCCCCTATGACTCAAAACCTCCTAAGAACAATTGTAGAAATTACAGAATTGGAGGGTCACTTTTGGGTTTTTTTGTGTTCGGTTCATTGCAGGTTTCAATTGGCCCAGAAAAGCAATGGAAAAACTGGAGGCAGAATCAATGGATTCAGCCCCATTAAAAAAAATCCACCAGAGGAGATTGAACAGTAGGGCCCGCCTTGCCAGAGCTAGTTTTCCACCATTTCTGCAAAGCCTTTTTGAAAGGATTCTATACGGATGTTTTTATCTTTTCTTTCAAGGTGTTCAATTGATAAGCGTGACCGGGATGACCCCTGTTCCAAAATACAATTTAAAAATCGGTAATGTATTCATTATCAGTGGATAGTGGATTTGAAGGTTTTCCATAGTTTCTTTTCAAATTTCGATACAAAAACCGCCAGCCAACGTCCCCATCCCCACCATCCACCTGCAGCTGCTTAGCCTCCTCCGTCACATCGAAACCTGTGTGCGGATTGTGTGAGTGTGGATGAACAAAAATCTTCCACTTGAGAATTCTTCATTGCTTGAAATCAATCACAGCAGCCAATTCCGTTCGCCCTGTTGGCAATGCGCCTTTTTGATTCCGCCCTGCCATCTTCTCACCGCGACCAATAGATCTGGAAGTCCTCACCGCGCTCGGTCTTCGTCTTCTCCGCATCCTTCAGGGCCTGGCGGCCCTCAACGCCCACAGAGCCGCGGCCGAGCCAAAGTTCTCTTAGACTGCGATTTTGCAGCAGCCCGGCCGCCAAGGCCAGAGCTCCAGCATCGCCGATGTTGTTCTTCTCGAGGTCAAGGATTCTCAAAGTGACATTGACTTTGAGCGCCTCTCCAAGTGCCTGAGCCCCAGCGTCGCCGATGTTGTTCTCCTGGAGCCAAAGTGTCTCCAAACTGCCATTGTTGAGAGCGAGGTCAAGGTACTCCAAACTGCGATTGATCTTGAGAGACTCTGCAAGTGCCTGAGCCCCAGCGTCGCCGATGTTGTTCTTCTCGAGGTGAAGTTTCGTCAAAGTGACATTGACTTTGAGCCCCTCTCCAAGTGCCTGAGCGCCAGAAGAGCCGACGTTGTTCTCCACGAGGTTAAGCTCCTCCAAACTGCTATTGGTTGTGAGCGCCTCTCCAAGTGCCTGAGCTCCAGAAGCGCCGATGTTGTTCTCCTGGAGCCAAAGTGTCTCCAAACTGCCATTGGTTTTGAGCGCCTCTCCAAGTGCCGTGGCTCCAGCAGTGCCGATGTTGTTGTGATCGAGGCGAAGCTTCTTCAAACTGCGATTGATCTTCAGTGACTCCGCAAGAGCCTGAGCGCCAGCAGCACCGATGTTGTTTTGATTGAGGAAAAGTTTCGTCAAAGTGACATTGATTTTCAGCGCCTCTCCAAGTGCCTGAGCGCCAGCAGCGCCGATGTTGTTGTCCTCGAGGTCAAGGTTCTTCAAAGTGACATTGACTTTGAGCGCCTCTCCAAGTGCCTGAGCGCCGGCGTCACCAATGTTGTTAGCGTCCAAGTCAAGCCAATCGGTCACAGTGTTTGTGGCCATTGCTTCAGCCACCACCTTGGTGCCCAGCTCGCCGAGGTTGTCGCATCTTATCTCGGCCTGCCCTAAACAAGCCGCAGCTTGACCAATGCGCTGGACCATCAGGAGTTCCCCCTCATTGAGCTCTGTGGGATCCTTGTCGAAGCCATGGCGACTCAGTGTGTCCAAAAAGAACGTAAGACGTGGCAGGATCAGACCAAAGAGCTGCAGGTTGCGCCAATGCCACAGCTCCGCCTCCTCCCACAACAAGAAGGCAGTGGCCATATCACCGTTGCGCATTGCGCGGTTCAGCTTTTTGCCCAGCGCTGGTGCAGCAGCAGACAGCACCGGTCGAAAACAAAGAAATGTCAACAGAATCTGCACCCCAGGCACCAGTAGATTCAAAACACCAACGAAGAGTGAACCACCCTCAACCAGCAAAAAAAGAACGGAGAACACTGCTTGGGGCAAGTTTTCGATCAACAAGTACTCTCGCTTGCTGGGAGTGAGCTGCTTGTANCCCTTCCCAGCAGCCTGTAGCTGTGCAGCCTCCGGACCACTCCCCTGGCACTTTCGGCGAGGTGAGAAGTACCGACAGGTGGTTTGAAGCCAGTTCAGCGAAGCAATGCCTACCGAGCACTCCTCGTTCTCTTCCACGTCTATCAAAGAGGTAAAGCCAAAGCCAGTCTTTGCAATCTTTATCTCCCACCAACACGAACCAAGCATGGAACATGCATAAATACAACCAACTCACCACCCCGAGGATCTGGATCATCAGGTGCTTGGACTGCAGACATAGAGCGCCAAAAATGACATCTTTCACGGTGTCGTAAAAATCGGAAATAATCGGAGCCATGGATGTAAAAGCTGCGACAGCAAACGCTGTTGCATCAAATCGATCGCCAGGTCTGAGCCGTGCAACCGCCCACACTGCTTGGACCAGGAGTGACAAACCAACACAGCAAAATAAAATCAAATAAATTTCCCAATCAAGACCTGTCACTTTGGACAGCCTTCCCGTCTTCAGGCTCCACATAGATGCTACCAGGCTTAAACTCATAGTGACTCCAACGCTCAGTATGACCAAACACTGCTGAGTGCGCGGACTCAAAGCAGTGAACGTTGGTCCCAAGGCTTCATAGGAACTCACGCTCGAATCGGAGGCCTCTGAGTCTGAGGATAGCAGCTCAGAAGACTCTGCTGAATCTGAGGAAGCAAGGCATTTGCTCTTCAAGATGGGCCCGACGAACATGATGACACTTCCCAGAAGTGTAACGCCAAGGAAAATCAATACATAGACACAAAAAAACCAATGAAAGCGTTCCATGCTTTCTTCTCGTGTCATGGTCTCAATCTGCGGGACCTTGGGAAGGAACACATCCGGTTCCTCCACCATTTTCAATGTAAAATTTCCGTGAAAGACTTTGCCCAGGGTGGCAATCAAATCTGGTAGTTCCGGCATCTCCAGTGTGAAACCGGAGGCAGCACAAATCACGAACATCAGGAGAATCGTCTGCATGGCGCCCTTTAGCTTGGCGTGCTTGAGTGTGTGAATTCAAAAAGACACTTGAGCCGACAAAGAAAGTCATCCAATAATGACATGTATGCCAGTTCTTCTGAGATGTGTCATGTGTAGGTGTGACCCGGAATAAATCGCTTTTTCGGAGATGTGCTGTGTGCAAATGTGTTAATTTGGAGATTTTGGATGATTTTAGACAAAGACGGCTGTTGGGTTGATCTGTTCCCTGTCTTCCTCCAAATGTCGGGAGAAAATCCAAAAAAGCCAATGGTCTGCTGCACCTCGTCTCCGATGGTCAGCGCCGCGGGTCGCACTCATCTGGCGGATGAGGAGGTACCACCTGGTCCAATCATGCACTGGGACCCCCGGGGTCAGGGGATACGGGAATGGGGATAGGCACCATTTCTGCAAAGCTCCTGCCGGTTTTTCTATTTTTTAAAACTAACGTGTCCAATTGACTAATAGAAGTGACCGGGCTGACCTCTATTCTAAAATACCACCAAATAAAAAAAAAAAGGCCAGGGGTGTATTATTTGGGGTGGCGGTTTTAGCACTAGTCACTATTGGTTGACATGATGATCAACCATTGGATTTGAAGGTGGGTTTTCCATAGTGTTTCCTTGAGATCAGTTCTTCCATTGGTTTTTCCATTGGTTTTTCCATTGAAACAAACCGCCACCCAGCATCGCCATGGATCCCGGCCATCGGCCTGCAGCTGTTTGTCTCCTTCCACCGTCACATCGCTCCGAACCTGGGATTGAAGCAACGACTGAAATAGAAAAACACCGCAAAACACCACGAATATGGTAAAAATCCGTCGTTTGTTGCTGGTTAACTCACTAATTGTGTAGATTAAATCCATGTTTTTGTTGGTTTAATCTCAGTACATGTCCCATCTTTGCTGCTTAAATCACCTATTTTGGCTGGTAAACTGGTGGATCGTTTCACAGACTTTGCTGAGCGCCCGGCGATGGCGCCTCTGCGATGTTTCTGGTGTAAACCTGCCAGGGACGTGTCGTAAAACCCTTGGTTTTTTGATGGGGAAAACCATAGATGGTTGGGGTGAAACCACCCATTTTTTGTGGTAAAACCATCCACTTTGGAGGTAAAAACATCTGCAGGATTTTGGTGCGAAAAAAAGTTAAACCACTAGTTTGTTGGTCTTGGGTACCCCAAAAATGGATGGTTTCTACCAAAATTGCCAGAAATGACCCAAAATCTGTGAGCTGCTGACATAATGTTGCACTGTTTAGATTCCAGCTGTGCAAACGCATACCTGCAAACGCCTGTAAAGACTATCAGTAGAGATTCTGTTGAGGATGGTCTGCGGGGACGGCATTTGAATTTCACCTTGGCATGTGGAACCCCAAACTCGAGCAGCTACAGCTCCAAGATCACCTTGAGCAGCTGACCAATGGCATCCCTAAACAAGTTCTTTGGGTGTCTGGGATGTTCAATGACCGGTCTGTTGGTTACGTAGGAACTGATTCTGTGCCTGGCTTTGTCACCGGCTTCTCAATGGCTTCCAAGCGTCCTTCGTGTCCACAGAACCTCAGCATCTCATGAAACTAAAACCAGCTTCAAAGATCTTGAAAGGCGGTGAAAGCATGGTTCAAATCTGTTCAAATCATCGTTGTATAATGTTTGTATCATCTTTGTGTCATATTTGTATCATGTTGATGTTGCATGACCACCATGGAGCATGTTCCAGCATGGTGTTTCCCTCTTCCAGTCCCCATCCACCAACTTACCTGCGCGTTGGAGGTGCTTCTGCAGTCCACAGGTCTAGAAACCTGAAGCGAAGCTCTCGAACTCGTCCCAACCCTGTGTCCAATTCCTGTGGCATACTGCAACATACTGAATGATTTCGGTCACCCCAGTGTGATGTATTGGATTGGGTTTCTGAACCTTAGTTTTTGTTCGCCCATCTTGAGGCAGTCAAGTGGTAAAAGGATGTAAAAAAAGGGGTTGCATCGAAGTATGCCTTGACAAGAACAACTGATCCTACTTTAGAGGTGTGCAACAGTTGGTTTCGTCACCACACCCCACAGGTTTGTCTCAAACTCCATTTAACCTCTTCCCCCTATGACTCAAAACCCCCTAAGAACAACTGTCGAATTGGAGTCGGAGGGTCACTTTTGTTTTTTGGTTTGGTTCATTGCAATTGTCAGTTGGCCCAATTGAAAGGTAATGGGAAAACGGGATGCAGGATCAGTGGATTCAGCTCCGTAGTAATAAAA
>BGPT01001413.1:105409-118285 GCA_003297045.1 Symbiodinium sp. clade C Y103 | reverse complement strand
TGTAGGAACTTTTGCACCCTTTTATATATGTGGGATTTTGTACGGGATTTTCTATTTTTTGCAATGGGGTGTTCAGGGACTGCCCCTATTCAAAAAAAATGCCAAATGAACAAATCGGTCAGAGGTGTACTATTTGGGGGGTCGGTTTTAGGAATAGGGGGAAGGGATTATTGGGTCACATGATGATCAACCGTTGGAATTGAAGGATTTTGCCGCCCTAATTTTTGAGACAAACCACCACCCAGCATCCATGGATCCCGCTGTATGGCCTCCTCCGTCATATCGATCCGAACCTGGGAGCGAAGCAACGCCTGAAACGGGGAAAACACCACGAAACACCACGAATTTGGTTAAATCATGTCAAATCAGTGTTTTTTTGCTAGTTCAATCACTATTAATGTAAAACACCATGAGGATGTGTGGAGGAATGAAAACCCATCCACTTCTAAAAATTGTTTGAAATTCAATCACACCAAATTTCCTTCACCCTGTTGGCAATGCGCCTTTCTGATTCCGCCAGGCCATTCTTCTCACAGCCACACGATCTCGACTCCTCACCACACTCTTTCTTCGTCTCCTCCGCATCCGCCAGGGCCTGGCGGCCCTCATCGCCCACGGAGCCAGGGCTGAGCCAAAGTTTTTGTAGACCACGATTTTGCAGCAGCACGGCCGCCAAGGCGAGAGCGCCAGCAGCGCCGATGTTGTTCTGCCGGAGGGGAAGTGTCCTCAAAGTGACATTAACTTTGAGCGCCTCTCCAAGTGCCTGAGCGCCAGAAGCGCCGATGTTGTTCTGCCGGAGGGAAAGTGTCCTCAAAGTGACATTGACTTTGAGCGCCTCTCCAAGTGCCTGAGCGCCAGAAGCGCCGATGTTGTTCTGCCGGAGGGAAAGTGTCCTCAAAGTGACATTGACTTTGAGCGCCTCTCCAAGTGCCTGAGCGCCAGAAGCGCCGATGTTGTTCTTGTAGATCCGAAGATTCTTCAAACTGCGATTGATCTTCAGTGACTCCGCAAGTGCCTGAGCGCCAGAAGCTCCGATGTTGTTCTCCTGGAGCGAAAGTGTCTCCAAACTGCTGGCCCGCCTTGCCAGAGCTAGTTTTCCACCATTTCTGCAAAGCCTTTTCGAAAGGATTTTATACGGATGTTTTTATCATCAGTGAATTTGAAGGTTTTCCATAGTTTCTTCTCAAATGCCACCATCCACCTGCAGCTGCTTAGCCTCCACCGTCACATCGAAACCTGTGTGCGGATTCTGTGGATGAACAAAATCCTTCCACTTGAGAATTCTTCATTGCTTGAAATCACTCACCATCAAATTTCGTGCGCCTTGTTGTCAACGCGCCTTTTTTGATTCCGCCTGGCCATCTTCTCACCACCACACGATCTCGAAGTCCTCACCACGTCTTCTCTTCGTCTTCTCTGCCTCCTCCAGGGCCTGGCGGCCCTCATCGCCCACGGAGCGGCGGGTGAGCCAAAGTTCTCTCAGACCAAAATTTTGGAGCAGCCCGGCCGCCAAGGCCAGAGCACCAGCGGCACCGATGTTGTTCTGATTCAGGTCAAGCTCCTTCAAAGTGACATTGATTTTGAGGGACTCTCCAAGTGCCTGAGCGCCAGCGGCGCCGATGTTGTTCTCGCTGAGGTGAAGCTCCTTCAAACTGCGATTGATCTTGAGCGACTCGGCAAGTGCCTGAACACCGGGGTCGCCGATGTTGTTGTGATCGAGGTCAAGGTACTTCAAATTGCCATTGGTCTTGAGAGACCCCGCAACAGCCTGGGCGCCGGCGTCGCCGATGTTGTTGTGATCGAGGTAAAGCTCCGTCAAAGTGACATTGACTTTGAGCGACTCTGCGATTGGTCTGGAGAGACTCTGCAACAGCCTGGGCGCCAGCAGCGCCGATGTTGTTCTCCTGGAGCCAAAGTGTCTCCAAACTGCCATTGGTCTTGAAAGCCTTTCCAAGTGCCTGGGCGCCGGCGTCGCCGATGTTGTTGTGATCGAGGTCAAGGTTCTTCAAAGTGACATTGACTTTGAGCGCCTCTCCAAGTGCCCGGGCGCCCGCAGCGCCGATGTTGTTCTGCCAGAGGCCAAGCTTCGTCAAAGGCGCCGATGTTGTTCTCTTTGAGGTAAAGCCATTCCAACCTGCGATTGGTCTTGAGCGATTCAGCAAGGGCCTGAGCGCCGGCATCGCCCATGTTGTTGTCGTCCAAGTCTAGCAAATCGGTCACACTGTTTGTGGCCATTGCTTCAGCCACGACCTTTGTGCCCAGTTCGCCGAGGTTGTCGCATCTTATCTCGGTCTGCCCTAAACAAACTGCCGCCGCACCAATGCGCTGGACCATCCTGAGTTCCTCATCGTTGAGCTCTGTGGGATCCTTCTTGAAGCCATGGCGACTCAGTGTGTCCAAAAGGAACGTTAGACGGGGCAAGAGCAGACCAAAGAGCTGCAGGTTGTCCAAATGCCCCAGCTCCGCCTCCTCCCACAAAAAGGCGGCAGCAACCATATCACCATTGCGCATCGCTCGGTTCAGTTTTTTGCCCAGTGCTGGTGCAGCAGCTGCTTGGGGCAAGTTTTCGATCAACAAATACTCTCGCTTGCTGGGAGTGAGCTGCTTGTAAAGCATTGGAAGGATCGTCCCTTCCCAGCAGCCTGTAGCGCTGCAACCTCCGGACCACTCCCCTGGCACTTTGGGCGAGGTCAGAAGGACAGACAGGTGGTGTGAAGCCAGGTGAGCGAAGCAATGCCTACCGAGCGTTTGTCCTTTTTGAAGGCTCGGGTCTATTTTTGCATTCGGGCAGAGTAAGCAAATCAGGCAGAATAAGCATTCAATCAATTCCCCATACAATCGCTTGCAATTTTCAAAATCTACCACCAACAGGAACCAAGCATGGAACAAGAATAAATACAACCAACTCACCACCCCGAGGATCTGGATCATCAGGTACTCTGACTGCAGACATAGAGCGCCAAAAATGACATCTTTCAGGGTGTCATAAAGATCGGAAATAATCGGAGTCATGGATGTAAAAGCTGCGACAGCAAACGCTGTTGAATCAAAGCGATCGCCGGGCTTGAGCCGAGCGACCGCCCACACTGCTTGGACCAGGAGTGAGAAACCAACACAGCAAAATAGAATCAAGTAAATATCCCAATCAAGGCCTGTCACTTTGGACAGCCTTCCCGTCTTCAGGCTCCACAGAGATGCTACCAGGCTTGAACTCACAGTGACTCCAAAGCTCAGGAAGACCAAACACTGCTGAGTCCGCGTACTCAAAGCAGTGAAACTTGGTCCCAAGGCTTCATAGGAACTCACCCTCAAAATGCAGGCCTCTGAGTCTGAGGATAGCAGCTCAGAAGACTCGTCCGAATCCGAGTCATCCGAGGAAGCAAATGCCTTGCTCTTCAAGATGGGCCCGACAACCATGATGACACTTCCCAGAAGTGTAACGCCAAGGAAAATCAGTACATAGAGACAAAAGAACCAATGAAAGCGTTCCATGCTTTCTTCTGGTGTCATGGTCTCAATCTGCGAGACCTTGGGAAGGAACACATCTGGTTCCTCCACCATTTTCAATGTAAAATTTCCACGCAAGACTTTTCCCACGGTGGCAATCAAATCTGGTAGTTCCGGCATCTCCAGTGTGAAACCAGAGGCAGCACAAATCACGGACATCAGGAGAATCATCTGCATGGCGCCCTTTAGCTTGGCGTGCTTGAATGTGTGAATTAAAAAAGACACTTGAGCCGACAAAGAAAGTCATCCAATAATGACATGTATGCCAGTTCTTCTGAGATGTGTCATGTATAGGTGTGACCCGGAATAAATCGCTTTTTTCGGAGATGTGCTGTGTGCAGATGTGTTAATTTGGAGATTTTGGATGATTTTAGACAAAGACGGCTGTTGGGTTGATCTCTTCCCTGTCTTCCTNTTTTTTCGGAGATGTGCTGTGTGCAGATGTGTTAATTTGGAGATTTTGGATGATTTTAGACAAAGACGGCTGTTGGGTTGATCTCTTCCCTGTCTTCCTCCAAATTTCGGGAGAAAATCCGAAAAAAAAACAATGCTCTGCTGCACCTCTGATGGTCAGCGCCGCGGGTCGCACTCATCTGGTGGAGGTACCACCTGGTCCAATCATGCACTGGAACCCCCGGGGTCAAGGGATAGGGGAATGGGGATAGGCGCCATTTCTGCAAAAATCCTGCAAATTGTTCGATTGTTTTTTTTNGTCCAATCATGCACTGGAACCCCCGGGGTCAAGGGATAGGGGAATGGGGATAGGCGCCATTTCTGCAAAAATCCTGCAAATTGTTCGATTGTTTTTTTTACTAACGTGTCCAATTGACTAATAGAAGTGACCGGGGGTGACCTCTATTCTAAAATACCGCCAAACAAAAAAATAGGCCAGGGGTGTATTATTTGGGGTGGCGGTCTTATCAATAGGAGAAAGGGATTATTGGTTGACATGATGATCAACCATTGGATTAGGGATTATTTTGGGNTATCAATAGGAGAAAGGGATTATTGGTTGACATGATGATCAACCATTGGATTAGGGATTATTTTGGGACATGATGATCAATCATTGGATTTGAAGGGGGTTTTCCATAGTGTTTGCTTGAGATCAATTCTTCCATCGGTTTTTCCATTGGTTTTTCCATTGAAACAAAACCGCCACCCATCGCCATGGATCCCGGCCATCGGCCTGCAGCTGGTCTCCTTCCACCGTCACGTCGCTCCGAACCTGGGATCGAAGCAACGGACTGAAATAGATTTACACCACAAAACACCACGAATATGATAAAAATTCGTCGTTTTTTGCTGGTTAAATCCATTTCTATAAATATGATCTTCCAAAACCATCCATTTTGGGGTACCCCCATTTTAGGAAACATCCATATGTGTATACATATATTCACATATTTGAGAGGGGAAGAGATTAGATAGGATATTGGATTGCATTCCATTAGATTGGAGTCGATTGTATCAGGTTCAATCAGGTTATGTGAGATAGATGAATGGATGCATTGATGATAGATATGTGTACATATGCTGTGTGTATTATACATTATACATATGTATCTATGTAACATAGTCATGCAACTATCCCAACGTGTCCGCAAGGTGTGCATGCACATGTAGTCAATGCATGCAATGTGTGCAATGTATGCTATGTGTGGTGCACTAGTTGTGCACCAGAGCAGGAGAGTTAGTTGCACACAGTACCTGTGTTGTGTGTAATGCATGTTGAATATGAATGTATCATACCATTGGTTTCCTTGTCTCCCCACTTCCATAACCACGAAGTCTGACTGCAAATGGTCGAAGTAGTTTGTCTTATTGAGGAAGCCCCGTGAAAAGGAACAGCAAAGTGAAGTCGGAGGCTTATGGTACGGGATCCAAAAATGGTTTCATGGCAGGCCCTTCAACCTCTTGCCGTGTCTTGGTGTCTTAGTATATTATATTCTTGTCCAAAGGTCATCGGGTTCGATCTAGATAGAAACGGATGTCCACACTATTTCACGCCATCGTTTTCTGAAAAATGTACTCATGCTTGTTGGCAAAGACAAAACATTCTTGAGGCTCTATTGCTGCCTGGAAAACCTTGCTTTTGCAGGCGGAAACAAAGTTGGTTCAACCACTATCTTTCTTGGTTACTGTTTTTTGGTTGAAAATCCAATTCTTGCTGGCTGAAATTTGTGGTTGGTTGACATCACAGCTTCAATCGGTGGAGATTGAGCATGTTTCTATGCAAAATTAAATCAAAAGTTGTACCGTGTTGCAATCTAATCTTAAATAGCTTGCTTTCTGGTAAATCAATCTGTATCTAAACAATTAAACGTGATTTTACAGAAAATAAAATCCTCCTATCAATTCTAATAATTCTATTCGCTCAATCGATTCCAATCTTTATCCATTAATCATTAATGGTCCATGATTCTTTGAGTTCTCAACCCATGATATATCCCATAGCTAAGTTCTGCCATCACTTCGTCGGCACCTTCAAGGAACTTCCAGCTGCATGCCTGGACGATGGACAGGACAACAGCACAAGGTTGAGGGAGTCGGGGGCTAAACAGCAGCACTCAACAGATGCATTGTCCAACAAAACATGGTGACTTAACCAGGAAAAAATGGGGGATTTAACCAAAAAAAAATAGAGTTTTACCATGATTTTAGCAACAGGGATAGAAAAAATAGGTATAGCCATGTGAGTTTGACTCCCATCAGTTGGGATATGAGGCCCCTGGAACTCTGTTATGTATCCATTTAAACCGGGAACTGCACCCCCGAGTATTTAAGTTTGGAACATGGCCAATCGGTCAAAACTCTGGTACCCTGGTGAATAAATCCATCCCCATGTGGGAAACCCAATGATAAATCCAATGGTATGATTTTAAAACCCCCCAAATGACAAGTCTCATCAGAAATGGTGTATAGTCGATAATTCGGTCAACCATATTTAACATGCAAGATGGACTGGGAAAACTAAGGGTGATGGCACAATTCCTTAGGAATGAAATGGAAAGGATGCCTACAGAGGGGTGAAACCGACAAGAAAACTACCAGTAGTGGTTTAACGAAGATGAACTTGGATTTTCCACTATTCTAGCAATGGAAATGAATAATAAGAATCAGAACACGAAAAATGCAAATGACAAAAAAGAGAGGGAGAGAAGGCGGAAAAAGACCTCGACCAGTTAAAACCAACAACGGTATTGATTTCATGAGCAAATCGGAAAAAAACACTAGAGGAAACAAATAACAGAGGTTTGACCAACGACAATTGGTTTAATCAGCACTGTTGCTTCAACCAAAATGGGAACAGTACCCTATTAATTCACGGCCACCTCAAAAATGGATGAATGTATAGTAGAAGACCATAGATAACTAGTTAAATTACAAACAAAAACAAGAAAGTGTTTCCAGAATGGTTTGTTGATGACATGTCCCCATGTTGTCAAAGTCTCCATTGTTTTCTACATCTTCTGGGGTTGCCGATGACAAATACATAACAGCATGCGTTCAACCCAATAAAAACAGTACTACAACAGGACTACCGCACTTGGCACTGACCAACAGTTACCCGCAGCGCAGGATGCCTTCATGAATGCGACCCTCGTCTACCGACCCCATGGCGATCCTTGCTGGGTCTGATCTCGTAAACCTGATAGACCATCCCCAATGGGGCTCCATGACTGGGTAATACCGGGTATACACGAATTTGGGATGACTGGTAATGGTTGTTTTCCGGGATGCGTCTTTTCTTGGGTATACCAAACTCATGTTTTTGAATTGAACGAAACCTTTGAATCATGTTCTGTTCTTGGCCAAAAAACGAAATGTCCCAAAAGTTGCGGGTATAACCCCCAACTGCAACAAAAGATCTACAGCGGTTGATGCAATGTATTGCTTTATTTTCTGCTAACTTTGAGCAGCTCAACCTGCGGAAAGCCGGGGAATCAACCGAGCTTGGAGAATGGGGAGTCCACTGGCAAAAAAGGAAAGACGTCCCAAGAAAAATTCACACCATGATGGGAAACCAGGAAGGAAACAGTCTTTACAGCTCCAAAGTACCGCAAAGACTGGCTTCGCACGAATTTCCATAGATTGGAGGTTACATGCAACAGTATGGAACGACAGTCATCTAAACCAAGTTTATGCCTCGAGTGCCTTAGGTCATAGACATGATCGCACGCCGCCCCATCACATCTCGAAACAATCCGGACATGTTTTTTTCCGCATGTCATAGCAGGGGAAGTCCTCCCCAAGGTCAAGGACCTGGCAACGGGAACCAGAAACTGGGTCCCCGGGTCATGTTTCTGGTGTAAACCTGCCAGGGACGCGTCGTAAAATCCTTGGTTTTTGCGGGCTAAACCATGGATGGTCGGGGTGAAGCAAAAAATTAAGTGGTAAAACCATCATAAACCATCCACTTTGGAGGTAAAAATATCTACAAATTTTTGGCGGGAAAAAAAGTAACCCACATTTTTTTTGGTCTTGGGTACCGCAAAAATGGATGGTTTATACCAGAAATGACCCAAAATCTGTGAGCTGCTGACATAATATTGCACTGTTTGGATTCTAGCTGTGTAAATGCATACCTGTTAAGACAATCAGCGGTGGTCCATGTTTTGCAAATGTAGGGATTCTGTTGAGGATGGTTTGGAGGGACGGTCTTGGAATTTGACCTTTGGACGTGGAACCCCAAACTCAAAGCTACAGCTCTAAGATCACCTTGAGCAGCTGACCAATGGCATCCCTAGACAAGTTCTTTGGGTGTCTCGGATGTTAAATGACCGGTCTGTTGGTTACATAGGAACTGATTCTGTGCCTGGCTTTCTCACCGGCTTTGTCGATGGATTCCAAGCGTCCTTCGTGTCCACAGAACCTCAGAATCTCATGAAACTAAAACCAGGTTCAAGAATCTTGAAAGACAGTGAAAGCATGGTTCAAATTTGTTCAAATCATTTTTCTATCATGTTTGCAACTATCATGTTGATGATGTTGATGTTGCATGACCACCATGGAGCATGGTCCAGCATGGTGTTTCCCTCTTCCAGTCTCCATCCACCAACTCACCTGCGCGTTGGAGGTGCTTCTGCAGTCCACAGGTCTAGAAACCTGGAGCGAAGCTCTCGAACTCGTCCCAACCCTTTGTCCAATTCCTGTGGCATACTGCAACATACTGCATAATGTCGGTCACCCCAGTGTGATGTATTGGATTGGGTTTCTGAACCTTAGTTTTTGTTCGCCCATCTTGAGGCAGTCAAGTGGTACAAGGATGTCAAAGTGGGGTTGCATCGAAGTATGCCTTAACAAGAACAACTGATCCTACTTTACAGGTGTGCAACAGTTGGTTTTGTCACCACACCCCACAGGTTTGTCTCAAACTCCATTTAATCTCTTCCCCCTATGACTCAAAACCCCCTAAGAACAACTGTCGAATTGGAGTCAGAGGGTCACTTTTGTTTTTTTTGGTTTGGTTCATTGCAATTGTCAGTTGGCCCAATTGAAAGGTAATGGGAAAACGGGATGCAGGATCAGTGGATTCAGCTCCGTAGTAATAAAATGTAGGAACTTTTGCACCCTTTTATATATGTGGGATTTTGTACGGGATTTTCTATTTTTTGCAATGGGGTGTTCAGGGACTGCCCCTATTCAAAAAAAAATGCCAAATGAACAAATCGGTCAGAAGTGTATTATTTGCGGGGGCGGTTTTAGGAATAGGGGGAAGGGACTATTGGATACTATTGGGTCACATGATGATCAACCATTGGAATTTCAGGGTTTTCCCGCCCTAATTTTTGAGACAAACCACCACCCAGCATCCATGGATCCCCACCATCGGCCTGCAGCTGTATGGCCTCCTCCGTCATATCGAAACCTGGGAGCGAAGCAACGACTGAAACGGGGAAAACACCACGAAACACCACGAATATGGTTAAATCATGTTAAATCAGTGTTTTTTGCTAGTTCAATCACTAGTAATGTAAAACACCTTGAGGAAATCGTTGTGTGGAGGATTGAAACCCCATCCACTTCTAAAAATTGTTTCAAATCAATCACACCAAATTTCGTTCGCCCTGTTGGATGCGCCTTTTTGATTCCGCCCTGCCAAGTTCTCACCACACGATCTCGAAGTCCTCACCACGTTCTTTCTTCGTCTTCTCCGCATCCTCCAGGGCCTTGCGGCCCTCATAGCCCATGGAGCCGTGGCTGAGAGAAAGTTTTCTTAGACCACGATTTTGGAGCAGCCCAGCTGCCAAGGCCTGAGCTCCTGCAACGCCGATGTTGTTCTGCTGGAGGTAAAGGTACCTCAAGCTGCTATTGGTCTTGAGTGAGTCTCCAAGTTCCCGAGCACCAGCATCGCCAATGTTGTTGGCATCGAGGCTAAGCTTCTTCAAACTGCGATTGGTCTGGAGAGACTCTGCAACAGCCTGGGCGCCAGCAGCGCCGATGTTGTTCTCCTGGAGCCAAAGTGTCTCCAAACTGCCATTGGTCTTGAGAGACTCTGCAACAGCCTGGGCGCCAGAAGCGCCGATGTTGTTGTGATCGAGGTGAAGTTCCCTCAGAGTGACATTGATCTTCAGTGACTCGGCAAGTGCCTGAGCGCCAGCATCGCCCATGTTGTTTTCACCGAGGCGAAGGTCCGTCAAAGTGACATTGATTTTGAGGGACTCTGCAACAGCCTGGGCTCCAGCAGCGCCGATGTTGTTGTGATTGAGGTTAAGTTCNACCGAGGCGAAGGTCCGTCAAAGTGACATTGATTTTGAGGGACTCTGCAACAGCCTGGGCTCCAGCAGCGCCGATGTTGTTGTGATTGAGGTTAAGTTCTCTCAAAGTGACATTGATTTTGAGCGCCTCTCCAATTGCCTGAGCGCCAGAAGCGCCGATGTTGTTCGTGTAGATCCGAAGATTCTTCAAACTGCGATTGATCTTCAGTGACTCCGCAAGTGCCTGAGCGCCAGCATCGCCAATGTTGTTGTTGCCAGAGTCCAACAAATCGGTCACACTGTTTGCGGCCATTACCTCAGCCACAACCTTGGCACCCAGCTCGCCGAGGTTGCGGCATGCGAAGTNTGTTGTTGCCAGAGTCCAACAAATCGGTCACACTGTTTGCGGCCATTACCTCAGCCACAACCTTGGCACCCAGCTCGCCGAGGTTGCGGCATGCGAAGTCGCATGAGAAAGGGTCGCCCTGCCCTACATAAACTGCAGCTGCACCAATGCGCTGGACCATCGCGAGTTCCTCCTCATTGAGCTCTGTAGGATCCTTCTGGAAGCCATGGCGACTCAGTGTGTCCAAAAAGAACGTTAGACGTGGCAAGATAAGACCAAAGAGCTGCAGGTCGTCCGAATCCAGCTCCATCTCCTCCCACAAAAAGGCGGCAGTGACCACATCACCGTTGCGCATCACTCGGTTCAGCTTTTTGGCCAGTGCTGGTGCAGCAGCAGACAGCATCGGCTCAAAACAAAGAAATGTCAACAAAATCTGCACNCACCCCAGGCACCAGTAAATTCAAGACACCAACAAAGAATGAACCACCCTCAACCAGCAAAAAAAGAACGGAGAGCACTGCTTGGGGCAAGTTTTCGATTAACAAATACTCTCGCTTGCTGAGGACACAGAGGTGGCTCGAAGCCAGCTCAGCGAAGCAATGCCAACCCCCATTGAAATGCCTACCGAATATTTCTCCTTGGCAAAGCCGCAGCCCGCATTCCTCATAGAGGTAACAGCAAATGGAGAAGATGAAGAGCATAATGAACATTTTGCACTCTTCATCTGAGAACACCAGGAACCAAGTATGGAACAAGAATAAATACAACCAACTCACCACCCCGAGGATCTGGATTATGAGGTGCTCGGACTGGAGACATAGAGCCCCAAAAATAACATCTTTCAGGGTGTCGTAAAAATCTGAAATAATGGGAGCCATGGATGTAAAAGCTGCGACAGCAAACGCTGAACTTAGTTTCGCTAGCGGCCCGAACTCGGCCCGATGGCGGGTGTGAGCTTGGACCAGGAGTGATAAACCAACACAGCAAAATAAAAACATGTAGATTTCCCAGTCAAGGCCTGTCACTTTGGACAGCCTTCCCGTCTTTAGGCTCCACAGAGATGCTACCAGGCTTAAACTCACCGTGATTCCAAAGCTCAGGAAGACCAAACACTGCTGAGTCCGCGTACTCAAAGCAGTGAACGTTGGCCCCAGTGCTTCATAGGAACTCACGCTCAAATCGCAGGCCTCTGAGGATAGCAGCTCAGAGGACTCTGCCGAATCTGAGGAGGAAGCGAGGCATTTGCTCTTCAAGATGGGCCCGACGACCATGATGACACTTCCCAGAAGTGTAACGCCGAGGAAAATCAGTACATAGACACAAAAGAATCAATGAAAGCGGTCCATGCTTTCTTCTCTCGTCATGGTCTCAATCTGCGAGACCTTGGGAAGGAACGCATCTGGTTCCTCCACCATTTTCAATGTGAAATTTCCGTGAAAGACTTTTCCCACGGTGGCAATCAGGTCGGGTAGTTCCGGCATCTCCAGTGTGAAACCGGAAGCAGCACAAATCACGAACATCAGGAGAATCATCTGCATGGCGCCCTTTAGCGTGGCGTGCTTGAGTGAATTGAGTTGAAAAAAGAGACTTGAGCTGACAAAGAAAATCATCCAATAATTTTACCGTTTTTTTCGTAGATGTGCTGTGTGCAGATTTTTCGATGTTCAGATTTTAGATGATTTATTTTCTTCCTGCCACCACTAGTCTGCTGCACCTCTGATGGTCAGCGCCGCCGGCCGCACTCATCTGGCAGATGATGAGTACACCTTGGTCAGACTTGGTCCAATCGTTGATTGGAGCCAAGTTTAACGGGATGGGGGAAGAGCTGCAAAGTCTTCCGGAGCCTTTGAGACAAAAGATTTCCAGCCCATCTGAATTACAAGACTATTGGTTGCCCCCGGTTTGTTGGCGCGAGAAAGCATCAAGGCAACTTGCCCATGCACCTGGTTCTGGCTGCTCGCCATGTCGAAACTTGTTTCCGTGAACCTCGAGGATCCCGCAGCCAGATGATTTCAAACGATCCACGAAGCTTGCCATGTCACTTCTCAACATCCAGCTATCAGAGTCTGCTTTGCAAAGGTCGGAAGGTAACATAAGGTCACTGTCCCGTAACTGATCTCTCACTTGGATCAACTTAGGGGGCCATCTTCTCACTTAGCCAAGAATCTTGGGCCAGCACTGGTGATCCAAACATCCCAAGCCCCACAAGGTGAGTTGCGCATTTCCTGGCACTGGACCACTGTAAACGTCAGGGCGAATTTCGCCAGAAGGGAAAGCACACTGGCAAGTGGCAAGTATCCAGAGGTCAATGCAATTGACACC
>BGPT01001413.1:39579-52911 GCA_003297045.1 Symbiodinium sp. clade C Y103 | reverse complement strand
AATAGGGGTGATCGGGGTCAGGGGTGTATTATTTGGGGGGCCGTTTTAGCAATAGGGGGAGAGAATCATTGGGGGACATGATGATCAACCATTGGATTTTGATGGTTTTTCCATAGTTTCCCCTTAGAATCACTTTTTCCTGTATTTTTCCCATGTTTTCCCCTAATTTTTGAAACAAACCACCACCCAGCATCCATGGAACCCCACCAGCGGCCTGCAGCTGTATGGTCTCCTCCGTCATATCGATCCGAACCTGGGGGCGAAGCAACGACTGAAATGGGGAAAGAACCATAAAATACCCAAGTGTGCGGAGTGTGTGGATGAATAAAAATCCTTCCATTTCTGAATTCTTCACTGCTTGAAATCACTCACCACCAAATTTCCTTCACCCTGTTGGATGCGCCTTTTTGATTCCGCCAGGCCATCTCACCACCACAAGATCTCGAAGTCCTCACCGCGTTCTCTCTTCGTCCTCTCCGCATCCGCCAGGGCCTGGCGGCCCTCATCGCCCACGGAGCCAGGGCTGAGCGCAAGGAATCTTAGACCATGATTTTGCAGCAGCCCGGCCGCCAAGGCCAGAGCGCCAGCATCACCGATGCTGTTCTGATTGAGATAAAGCTCCGCCAAAGTGACATTGATTTTGAGGGACTCTCCAAGTGCCTGAGCGCCAGCAGCGCAAATGTTGTTGTGATCGAGGTCAAGAATCTTCAAACTGCGATTGATCTTGAGCGACTCAGCAAGGGCCTGGGCGCCAGCAGCACCGATGTTGTTGCTGCGCAAGTCAAGCCGATCGGTCACAGTGTTTGTGGCCATTGCTTCAGCCACGACCTTGGTGCCCAGTTCGCCGAATTTGCGGCATGTGTATTCCGCGGCCTGCCCTAAACAAACTGCAGCTTCACCAATGCACTGGACCGTCGTGAGCTCCTCCTCATTGAGCTCTGTGGGATCCTTGTTGAAACCATGGCGACTCAGTGTGTTCAAAAAGAACGTTAGACGTGGCAAGATCAGGCCAAAGAGCTCTAGGTTATTCAAATGCCCCAGCTCCGCCTCTTCCCACAACAAGACGGCAGTGACCATATCACCGTTGCACATCGCTCGGTTCAGCTTTTTGCCCAGTGCTGGTGCAGCAGCAGACAGCACCGACTCAAAACACAAAAAGGTCAACAGAATCTGCACCCCAGGCACCAGNCGCTCGGTTCAGCTTTTTGCCCAGTGCTGGTGCAGCAGCAGACAGCACCGACTCAAAACACAAAAAGGTCAACAGAATCTGCACCCCAGGCACCAGTAAGTTCAAAACACCAACGAAGAATGAACCGCCTTCAACCAGCAAAAATAAAACGGAGAACACTGCTTGGGGTAAGTTTTCGATCAACAAATACTCTCGCTTGCTGGGAGTCAGCTGCTTGTAAAGCATTGGAAGGATCGTCCCTTCCCAGTAGCCTGTAGCTGTGCAGCCTCCGGACCACTCCCCTGGCACTTTTGGCGAGATCAGAAGTACCGAAAGGTGGCTGGAAGCCAGCTCAGCGAAGCAATGCCTACCGCCTGCGAAACGCCTAGCAAGCACTACTCCTGGACCTCCTCCTTCGCCTTCCTCAAAGAAGCAACAGGCAAAAATGAAATTTGCGCAATCTTTATCTCCCAACAGCAGGAACCAGGCATGGAACAAGAATAAATACACCCAACTCACCACCCCGAGGATCTCGATCATCAGGTGCTCGGACTGCAGACATAGAGCGCCAAAAATGACATCTTTCAGGGTGTCGTAAAAATCCGAGATAATGGGAGCCATGGATGTAAAAGCTGCGACANCAGCAAACGCTGTTGAATCAAAGCGATCGCCGGGCTTGAGCCGGGCGACCGCCCACACTGCTTGGACCAGGAGTGATAAACCAACACAGCAAAATAAAAACAAATAAATTTCCCAATCAAGGCCTGTCACTTTGGACAGCCTTCCCGTCTGCAGGCTCCACAGAGATGCTACCAGGNAATTTCCCAATCAAGGCCTGTCACTTTGGACAGCCTTCCCGTCTGCAGGCTCCACAGAGATGCTACCAGGCTTAAACTCATAGTGACTCCAACGCTCAGGAAGACCAAACGCTGCTGAGTCCACGGACTCAAAGCAGTGAAAGTTGGTCCCAAGGCTTCATAGGAACTCACGCTCAAATCGGAGTCCTCTGAGGATAGAAGCTCAGAGGACTCTTCCGAATCCGAGTCATTCGAATCGGAGGCCTCTGAGTCTGAGGATAGCAGCTCAGAAGACTCTGCTGAATCTGAGGAGGAAGCAAGGCATTTGCTCTTCAAGATGGGCCCGANATTCGAATCGGAGGCCTCTGAGTCTGAGGATAGCAGCTCAGAAGACTCTGCTGAATCTGAGGAGGAAGCAAGGCATTTGCTCTTCAAGATGGGCCCGACAACCATGATGACACTTCCCAGAAGCGAAACGCCAAGGAAAATCAAAACATAGACACCAAAGAACCAATGAAAGCGTTCCATGCTTTCTTCTCGTGTCATGGTCTCAATCTGCGAGACCTTGGGAAGGAACACATCCGGTTCCTCCACCATTTTCCATGTAAAATTTCCGTGGAAGACTTTGCCCACGGTGGCAATCAGATCGGGTAGTTCTGGCATCTCCAGTGTGAAACCGGAGGCAGCACAAATCACGGACATCAGGAGAATCATCTGCATGGCGTCCTTTAGCTTGGCGTGCTTGAGTCTGTGAATTTAAAAGAGACTTGAGCCGACAAAAGAAAATCATCCAATAATGAAATGTATGCCAGTTTTTCTGAGATCTGTCATGTGTAGGTGTGACCCGGAATAACCCCTATCGTTTTTTCGGAGATGTGTCATGTGCAAATGTAGCAGATTTTGAGATTGCAAGATGATTTTAGACAAAGATGGCTGTTGGGTTGATCTGTTCCCTGTCTTCCTCCAAATTTCGGAAGAAAATCGGGCCACCAATGGTCTGCTGCACCTCGTCTCCGATGGTCAGCGCCGCGGGTCGCACTCATCTGGCGGATGAGGAGGTACCACCTGGTCCAATCTTGCACTGGAACCCCCAAAGTCAGGGGATATGGGAATGGGGATAGGCACCATTTCTGCAAAGCTCCTGCGGGGGATGTTCTATTTTTTTTTACTAACGTGTCCAATTGACTAATAGAAGTGACCGGGGTAACCTCTATTCTAAAATACCACCAAATAAAAACATAGGCCAGGGGTGTATTATTTGCGGTGGCGGTCTTAGCACTAGGAGGAAGGGATTATTGGTTGACATGATGATCAACCATTGGATTTGAAGGGGGTCTTCCATAGTGTTTGCTTGAGATCAGTTCTTCCATTGGTTTTTCCATTGAAACAAAACCGCCACCCAGCATCGCCATGGATCCCCTGCCATCGGCCTGCAGCTGTTTGTCCCCTTCCACCGTCACATCGCTCCGAACCTGCGATGGAAGCAACGACTGAAATAGAAAAACACCGCAAAACACCACGAATATGATAAAAATCCGTCGTTTTTTGCTGGTTAAATCACTGTTTGTGTTGGTTAAATCCATATTTTTGCTGGTTTAATCTCAGTACATGTCCCATCTTTGCTGCTTAAATCAGCTATTTTGGCTGGTAAACTCCACCAGGGCCACAGCCAAGGCTTGGTGCTGGTGGATCGTTTCACAGACTTTGCTGAGCGCCCGGCGATGGCGCCTCTGCGATGTTTCTGGTGTAAACCTGCCAGGGACGTGTCGTAANGGTGGATCGTTTCACAGACTTTGCTGAGCGCCCGGCGATGGCGCCTCTGCGATGTTTCTGGTGTAAACCTGCCAGGGACGTGTCGTAAAACCCTTGGTTCTTGCGGGCAAAACCATAGATGGTTGGGGTGAAACCACCAATTTCTTGTGGTAAAACCATCCACTTTGGAGGTAAAAACATCTACCGGATTTTGGTGGGAAAAAAACTTAAACCACCATTTTTGTTGGTCTTGGGTACCCCAAAAATGGATGGTTTATACCAGAAATGACCCAAAATCTGTGAGCTGCTGACACAATGTTGCACTGTTTGGATTCCAGCTGTGCAAATGCATACCTCCAAACGCCTGTAAAGACAATCAGCAGTGGTCCATGTTTTGCAAATGTAGGGATTCTGTTGATGGTCTGCAGGGACTGTATTTGAATTTAGCGTCCTTCGTGTCCACAGAACCTCAGCATCTCATGAAACTAAAACCAGCTTCAAAGATCTTGAAAGGCGGTGAAAGCATGGTTCAAATCCGTTCCAATCATCGTTGTATCATGTTTGTATCATATTTGTATCATGTTGATGTTGCATGACCACCGTGGAGCATGGTCCAGCATGGCGTTTCCCTCTTCCAGTCCCCATCCACCAACTCACCTGCGCGTTGGAGGTGCTTCTGCAGTCTAGAAACCTGGAGCGAAGCTGTCGAACTCGTCCCAACCCTGTGTCCAATTCCTGTGGCATACTGCAACATACTGAATGATGTCGGTCACCCCAGTGTGATGTATTGGATTGGGTTTCTGAACCTTAGTTTTTGTTCGCCCATCTTGAGGCAGACAAGTGGGTTGCATCAAAGTATGCCTTAACAAGAACAACTGATCCTACCTCCCCACAGGTTTGTCTCAAACTCCATTTAATCCCTTCCCCCTATGACTCAAAACCCCCCAAGAACAACTGTCGAATTGGAGTCGGAGGGTCACTTTTTGTTTTCTTGGTTTGGTTCATTGTAATTGTCAATTGGCCCAATTTAAAGGTAATGGGAAAACGGGATGCCGAATCAGTGGATTCAGCTCCGTAGACAATAAAAAGATAGATTGACCAGAGGGGATTCATTATAGCCTATGTAGCTACTTTTGCACCCTTTTATATATGTGGGGTTTTGTACGGGATTTTCTATTTTTTCTAATGTGGTGTTCAGGGACTGCCCCGATCCCAAAGGCTGCCAAATGAACAAATCGGTCAGAGGTGTATTATTTAGGGGGTCGGAGGAATGGATTATTGGGTCACATGATGATCAACCATTGGAATTGAAGGTGTTTTCCAATTTTTTCCATAGTTTTTCCTCGAATTTTGAGACAGACCACCACCCAGCATCCATGGATCCCCACCATCGGCCTGCAGCTGTTTAGCCTCCACCGTCATATCGAAACCTGGGAGCGAAGCAACGACTGAAACGGGGAAAACACCACAAAACACCACGAATATGGTTAAATCATGTTAAATCAGTGTTTTTTGCTAGTTCTGACTATTAATGTAAAACACCTTGAGGAAATCGTTGTGTGGAGGATTGAAAACCCATCCACTTCTAAAAATTGTTTCAAATCAATCACACCAAATTTCGTTCGCCCTGTTGGATGCGCCTTTTTGATTCCGCCCTGCCATCTTCTCACCGCAACCACCCGATCTCGAAATCCTCACCGCGTTCTCTCTTCGTCTTCTCCGCATCCTCCAGGGCCTGGCAGCCCTCATCGCCCATGGAGCCGCGGCTGACCACAAGTCTTTCGAGACCACGATTTTGCCGCAGCCCGGCCGCCAAGGCCAGAGCTCCTGCAGTGCCGATGTTGTTCTGATCGAGGTGAAGCTTCGTCAAAGTGACATTGATTTTGAGTGACTCGGCAAGGGCCTGAGCGCCGGCGTCACCAATGTTGTTGTCGCCCAAGTATAGCGATTCGGTCACGCTGTTTGTGGCCATTGCTTCAGCCATGACCTTGGCGCCCAGCTCGCCGAGTTCGCGTTCGTCCAAGTAGCTCTTGGCCTGCCCTGAATCAATTAGAGTTTTACCAATTCGCTGGACCATCATGAGTTCCACCTCGTTGAGCTCTGTAGGATCCTTCTTGAAACCATGGCGACTCAGCGTTTCCAGAAAGAACGTTAGACGTGGAAGGATCAGACCAAAGAGCTGCAGGTCGTCCGAATCCAGCTCCGCCTCCTCCCACAAAAAGGCTGCTGCGACCATATCACCGTTG
Source organism: Symbiodinium sp. clade C Y103 (assembly GCA_003297045.1). Classification (NCBI taxonomy): domain Eukaryota; class Dinophyceae; order Suessiales; family Symbiodiniaceae; genus Cladocopium; species Cladocopium sp. clade C. Next base: position 46,948 of record BGPT01001413.1, on the reverse strand, counting down.
CGCATCGCTCGATTCAGTTTTTTGCCCAGTGCTGGTGCAGCAGCAGACAGCACCGGTTCAAAACAAAGAAATGTCAACAAAATCTGCACCCCAGGCACCAGTAGATTCAAAACACCAACGAAGAATGAACCACCCTCAACCAGCAAAAAAAGAACGGAGAACACTGCTTGGGGCAAGTTTTCGATCAATAAATACTCTCGCTTGCTGGGAGTGAGCTGCTTGTAAAGCATTGGAAGGATGCAGGGAAGGGTCGTCGGACATCGACACGTCGGAGGCCTGGTGAGGGGAGGCACTTTTGGCGAGGTGAGAAGTACCGACAGGTGGCTCGAAGCCAGCTCCGCGAAGCAATGCCTACCGAGCACTTTTCTTCCAAGTCTAAAGAGGGAAAGCGCAAGCCAGCATCCCACTGCCACCAGGAACCAGGCATGGAACAAGCATAAATACAACCAACTCACCACCCCGAGGATCTGGATCATCAGATGCTCCGACTGCAGACATAGAGCGCCAAAAATGACATCTTTCAGGGTGTCGTAAAAATCGGAAATAATCGGCGCCATGGATGTAAAAGCTGCGACAGCAAACGCTNGCAGACATAGAGCGCCAAAAATGACATCTTTCAGGGTGTCGTAAAAATCGGAAATAATCGGCGCCATGGATGTAAAAGCTGCGACAGCAAACGCTGTTGAATCAAAGCGATCGCCCGGCTTGAGCCGGGCGACCGCCCACACTGCTTGGACCAGGAGTGATAAACCAACACAGCAAAATAAAAACATGTAGACTTCCCAATCAAGACCTGTCACTTTGGACAGCCTTCCCNACCAACACAGCAAAATAAAAACATGTAGACTTCCCAATCAAGACCTGTCACTTTGGACAGCCTTCCCGTCTTCAGGCTCCACAGAGATGCTACCAGGCTTAAACTCACAGTGACTCCAAAGCTCAGCAAGACCAAACACTGCTGAGTCCGCGTACTCAAAGCAGTGAAACTTGGTCCCAAGGCTTCATAGGAACTCACGTTCGAATCGCCAGCCTCTGAGGATAGCAGCTCAGAAGACTCTTCCGAATCCGAGTCATCCGAGGAAGCAAGGCATTTGCTCTTCAAGATGGGCCCGACGACCATGATGACACTTCCCAGAAGTGTAACGCCAAGAAAAATCAATACATAGGCACAAAAGAACCAATGAAAGCGTTCCATGCTTTCTTCTCGTGTCATGGTCTCAATCTGCGAGACCTTGGGAAGGAACACATCCGGTTCCTCCACCATTTNGAACCAATGAAAGCGTTCCATGCTTTCTTCTCGTGTCATGGTCTCAATCTGCGAGACCTTGGGAAGGAACACATCCGGTTCCTCCACCATTTTCAATGTAAAATTTCCATGAAAGACTTTTCCCACGGTGGCAATCAGGTCGGGTAGTTCTGGCATCTCCAGTGTGAAACCGGAAGCGGCACAAATCACGGANCAATGTAAAATTTCCATGAAAGACTTTTCCCACGGTGGCAATCAGGTCGGGTAGTTCTGGCATCTCCAGTGTGAAACCGGAAGCGGCACAAATCACGGACATCAGGAGAATCACCTGCATGGCGCCCTTTAGCTTGGCGTGCTTGAGTCTGTGAATTAAAAAAGACACTTGAGCCGACAAAGAAAATCGTCCAATCAGTTTGTAGCAGATGTGTCAGATGTGTCATGTGCAGATGTAGTAAACTTTGAGATTTTAGATGATTTTAGACTCTAAATGGCTGTTGGGTTGATCTCTTCCCTGTCTTCCTCCAAATTTCGGGAGAAAATCCGAAGAAAAACCAATGGTCTGCTGCACCTCTGATGGTCAGCGCCGGCCGCACTCATCTGGCAGATGAAAACACCTTGGTCAGACTTGGTCCATTCGTCCATTGGAGCCCCAAGGTCAAGGGGATGGGGGAAGAGTTGGACAAAAGATTTCCAGCCCATCTGAATTACAAGACCATTGGTTGCCCCTGGTTTGTTGCAATGTGACTTGCCCATGCACCTGGTTCTGGCTGCTCGCCATTTCGAAACTGTTTTCCGTGAACCTCGAGGATCCCGGAGCCGAATGATTCCAAACGATCCACGAAGCTTGCCATGTCACTTCTCAACATCCAGCAATCAAACTTTGTTTTGCACAAGTTAGAAGGTAACATAAGGTCACTTTCCCGTAACTGATCTCTCACTTGGATCAACTTAGGGGGCCATCTTCACACACTGCCAAGAATCTTGGGCCAGCACTGGTGATCCAAACATCCCAAGCCCCACAAGGTGAGTTGCGCATTTCCTGGCACTGGACCACTATAAACATCAGGGCGAATTTCGCCAGAAGGGAAAGCACCCTGGCAAGTATCAAGTATCCAGATGTCAATGCAACTGACACCAGAAAGATATCCACGAAAGGACGGGATAAGATGGGATAACTACACGCACACGACAGAGTGTGTGAGCAAAGGGTCCACGATCGCGAATCATTCTACGAAGCAATGGGATCTACATCATCCACACAAGTTGTCAACAGCTGTCCACCTCGTCCAGGCCTAAACGAATGTCCAGTTCCTGTGACATACTGAAAAAATGTCTGTCACCCCCAATATGATGTAGTAGAACATCCCATTCAATAACCATTGAATCGCCATGGAAATCCCGTTAAATCACCATGGATTGGGTTTCTGAACCTCCTTGGTTTTTGTTCGCCTATTGTGCCTCCATCTTCTTAAGGCGGACAAGTGGTAAAAGGATGTAAAAAATGGGGTTGCATCAAAGTATGTCCACACAAGAACAACTTTGGTCCATCCATCCTTGAAATTCCTCGCGACTGCTCAGACAAAACAAAAGTTGATCCTACTTTGGGCTGTGCAACAGTCGGTTTCAGCACCACACCCCACGGGTTTGTCTCAAAATTGGGTACGAGTACCCAAAAAGATGCCATTTAATCCCTTCCCCCTATGACTCAAAGCCCCCTAGGAACAATTGTAGAAATTGTAGAATTGGAGGGGTACTCTTGGTCTTGCTTTGGTTTGGTTCATTGCGATTTTCAATCTGGCCCAATTGAAAAGTAATGGAAAAACTGGATGAAGAATCAGTGGATTCAGCTCCGTAGACAATAAAAAGATAGGTTGACCAGGGGATTCAGTATAGCACTTTTGCGCTATTTCTGCAAAGCCTTTTTTAAGAGATTTTGTATGGGATTTTCTATCTTTTTAAATGGGGTGTTCAGGGGTTGCCCCGAGTCCGACAAAAATGCCAAATGGATCCAAATGAACAAATCGGTCAGAGGTGTATTATTAATTTAGGGGGTCGGCTTTAGGAATAGGGGGAAGGGATTATTGGGTCACATGATGATCAACCATTGGAATTTAAGATTTTTTCCATAGTTTTTCCTCAAATTTTGAAACAAACCACCACCCGACATCCCCATCCCCACCATCGGCCTGCAGCTGTTTGGCCTCCTCCGTCATATCGATCCGAACCTGGGAGCGAAGCAACGACTGAAACGGGGAAAACACCACGAAACACCACAAAACACTACGAATGTGGTTAAATCATGTCAAATCAGTGTTTTTTGCTAGTTCAATCACTACAATCACAGGAGCAAATTCCGTTCGCCCTGTTGGCAATGCGCCTTTTTAATTCCGCCAGGCCATTCTTCTCACCACTACAACCAGGACCAAATCATCCCGAAGTCCTCACCGCGTTCTCTCTTCGTCTTCTTCGCATCCTCCAGAGCCTGGCGGCCCTCATCGCCGATGGAGCCGTCGCTGAGCACAACCAGGTATAGACCACGATTTTGCCGCAGCCCGGCTGCCAAGGCCAGAGCTCCTGCAGCACCGATGTTGTTGTCCTGGAGGTCAAGAATCCTCAAACTGCCATTGATCTTGAGCGCCTCTCCAAGTGCCTGAGCGCCAGCAGCGCCAATGTTGTTGGTATCGAGGTAAAGATTCTTCAAACTTGGATTGGTTTTGAGAGACTCCGCAACAGCCTGGGCACCAGTAGCGCCGATGTTGTTGTCATTGAGGTAAAGCTCNCGAGGTAAAGATTCTTCAAACTTGGATTGGTTTTGAGAGACTCCGCAACAGCCTGGGCACCAGTAGCGCCGATGTTGTTGTCATTGAGGTAAAGCTCCTTCAAAGTGACATTGACTTTGAGCATCTCTCCATTTGCCTGAGCACCAGCAGCGCAAATGTTGTTCTTCTCGAGGCGAAGCAACTTGTTTGACGCTAACTAGAACTCGCTGAGTCGTTCCTGGAGTCGTGGTCCAGCGCCGATGTTGTTCCCCATGAGGCAAAGTTTCGTCAAAGTGGCATTGATCTTGAGCGCCTCTCCAAGTGCCTGAGCGCCAGCAGCGCCAATGTTGTTGGCATCGAGGTAAAGATTCTTCAAACTTGGATTGGTTTTGAGAGACTCCGCAACAGCCTGGGCACCAGTAGCGCCGATGTTGTTGTCATTGAGGTAAAGCTCNCGAGGTAAAGATTCTTCAAACTTGGATTGGTTTTGAGAGACTCCGCAACAGCCTGGGCACCAGTAGCGCCGATGTTGTTGTCATTGAGGTAAAGCTCCTCCAAAGTGACATTGATGTTGAGCGACTCAGCAAGTGCCAGAGCGCCAGCAGCGCCGATGTTGTTGTGATCGAGGTCAAGGTTCTTCAAAGTGGCATTGACTTTGAGCATCTCTCCAATTGCCTGAGCACCAGCAGCGCAAATGTTGTTCTTCTCGAGGCGAATCTTCTTCAAACTGCGATTGATCTTCAATGACTCGGCAAGTGCCTGAGCGCCGGCAGCGCCAATGCTATTGTCCCAGAGGTAAAGCTCCTCCAAAGTGACATTGACTTTGAGCATCTCTCCAAGTGCCTGGGCTCCAGCAGCGCCGATGTTGTTGGCATCGAGGCGAAGAATCTTCAAACTGCGATTGGTCTTGAGTGACTCAGCAAGTGCCTGAGCGCCGACGTCACCAATGTTGCTGTTCAAGTATAGCGAACTGGTGACACTATTTGTGGCCATTGCTTCAGCCACGACCTTGGTGCCCAGCTCGCCGAGGTTGCTGCATCTGNTAGCGAACTGGTGACACTATTTGTGGCCATTGCTTCAGCCACGACCTTGGTGCCCAGCTCGCCGAGGTTGCTGCATCTGTACGTCTCGGACTGCCCTAAATAAACTGCAGCTGCACCAATGCGCTGGACCATCGCGAGTTCCTCCTCATTGAGCTCTGTAGGATCCTTGTTGAAGCCGTGGCGACTCAGTGTGTCCAAAAAGAACGTTAGACGTGGGAGGATGAGACCAAAGAGCTGCAGGTTGCCCGCCGAAGGCTCATCCAAATCTGCGACGTTGCCCGAACCCAGCTCCGCCTCCTCCCACAAAAAGGTTGCTGCGACCATATCACCGTTGCGCATAGCTCGGTTCAGCTTTTTGCCCAGTGCTGGTGCAGCAGCAGACAGCACCAACTCAAAACACAAAAAGGTCAACAGAATCTGCACCCCAGGCACCAGTAAATTCAAAACACCAACGAAGAGTGAACCACCCTCAACCAGCAAAAAAAGAACGGAGAACACTGCTTGGGGCAAGTTTTCGATGAACAAATACTCTCGCTTGCTGGGAGTGAGCTGCTTGTAAAGCATTGGAAGGATCGTCCCTTCCCAGCACCCTCTAGCTGTGCAGCCTCCAGACCACTCCCCTGGCGCTTTCGGCGAGGTGAGAAGTACCGACAGGTGGCTCGAAGCCAGCTCAGCGAAGCCATGCCTACCGAGCACTTCTCTTCCACGTCTATTAATGAGGTGAATCTTAAGCCAGTCTTCGCAATCGTTATCTCCCACCAACACGAACCAAGCATGGAACAAGCATAAATACAACCAACTCACCACCCCGAGGATCTGGATTATGAGNNNCAGGGTGTCGTAAAAATCGGAAATAATGGGAGCCATGGATGTAAAAGCTGCGACAGCAAACGCTGTTGAATCAAAGCGATCGCCGGGCTTGAGCCGGGCTACCGCCCAGACTGCTTGGACCAGGAGTGATAAACCAACACAACAAAATAAAATCAAATAAATTTCCCAATCAAGACCTGTCACTTTGGACAGCCTTCCTGTCTTCAGGCTCCACAGAGATGCTACCAGGCTTAAACTCATAGTGACTCCAACGCTCAGTATGACCAAACACTGCTGAGTGCGCGGACTCAAAGCAGTGAAAGTTNGCTCCACAGAGATGCTACCAGGCTTAAACTCATAGTGACTCCAACGCTCAGTATGACCAAACACTGCTGAGTGCGCGGACTCAAAGCAGTGAAAGTTGGACCCAAGGCTTCATAGGAATTCACGCTCGAATCGGAGGCCTCTGAGGATAGCAGCTCAGAGGACTCTTCCGAATCCGAGTCATCCGAGGAAGCAAGGCATTTGCTCTTCAAGATGGGCCCGACGACCATGATGACACTTCCCACAATTGTAACGCCAAGGAAAATCAGTACGTAGACACAAAAGAACCAATGAAAGCGTTCCATGCTTTCTTCTCTTGTCATGGTCTCAATCTGCGAGACCTTGGGAAGGAACACATCCGGCTCCTCCACCNGAACCAATGAAAGCGTTCCATGCTTTCTTCTCTTGTCATGGTCTCAATCTGCGAGACCTTGGGAAGGAACACATCCGGCTCCTCCACCATTTTCAATGTAAAATTTCCACGCAAGACTTTTCCCACGGTGCCAATCAGATCTGGTAGTTCCGGTATCTCCAGTGTGAAACCAGAGGCAGCACAAACGACCGACATCAGGAGAATCATTTGCACGGCGCCCTTTAGCTTGGCATGCTTGCGTCCATTAAGAGTTAAAACAAACTTGAGCCGAGAAAGAAAATCATCCAATGAAATTATATCAGTTGTTGGGCGATGTGTCATGTGCAAATGTAGCAGATTTTACAGGATGTTAGATGATTTTAAACAAAGATGGCTGTTGGGCTGTTGATCTGTTCTCTGCATTCCTCCAAAGTTCTCAGGCGGAAAATCCGGACAAAAATGGTCCAATGGTCCGCTGCACCTCATCTCCGAATGGTCAGCGCTGCACTCATCTGGCAGATGATGAGTACCACTTGGTCCAATCATCCATTTGAACCCCCGGGGTCGGGGGATGGGGGAATGGGGATAGGCACCATGTCTGCAAAGCTTTTTTATAAGGGATTTTATTATAAGGGATCTTCTTTCCTTCCTATTAAGGTGTTCAGTTTACTAAAGGAGTGACCAGGGTGACCCCTATCCTAAATACCCTCTAATGAAAAAACCGCTCAGAGGTGTATTACTTTTTGGGGGGGCGGTTTTAGGAATAGGTGGAAGGCATTACTGGGGGACATCATGAGCAACCATTGGATTGGAATATTTGGAATGGATTTCCAGA